>QRFB01020000.1:0-14210 GCA_008931105.1 Oenanthe javanica
CTAAGGATGAGGCATGCAAATTCATTATCAATCATGTGAAGAATGTTCACAATGGCACTGAATAGAAGGTCAAAAAAATCAGAAGTGATAATGGTACTGAATTCAAGAATGGAACAATGAAAGAATTCAGTGGAAAAAAAGGTATCACTCGTCGTTTCTCTGCACCAAGGACTCCACAACAAAATGGAGTAGTTGAAAGGAAAAAGGACCTTGATTGAAGCTGCCAGAACTATGTTAGAAGAAGCAAAACTTTCTACATATTTCTGGGCAGAAGTAATTAATACTGCTTGCTACATTCAAAATATTTCCATGGTCAATCAAATTCAAGGAAAAACACCATATCAGTTGATGAAGAAAGACAAGAAGCCAACAGTTAATTTTCTTCATGTCTTCGGCTACAAATGTTTTGTATTGAGAAATCAAGGTAAAAATCTGGGAAAATTTGAAGCCAAGGCTGATAAAGCTATATTTGTTGGATATGGAATAACAACCAAAGAATACAGAGTCTACAATCTAAGATTGTACATTGTTATGGAATGTATGCATGTAGTCTTTGATGACAAGAAGATTCAAGGGTTGTTTGATGAAGGATTTCATGAACTACTGCACTTTGAAAATGAATGTACAAGCAATAGTGAAGATAGTGATGATGATGTGGAAATTTTAAGAAATTAAGTACTAGAAGCCCCCCATCAATTGATGTCAATTTATCAACAGATAACTTATCAGTTGACAATCATCAATCGACTGATAATACTCAATTGATAATCATTCGATGGATAACAACTCTACACAACAATCTTCAAGAAGAGTGTCCATCTCAGGGGAGGTTTCTCAAATAATCAATCACATCACAATGATCATAACAATTCCAATGATCATGAAGCATCGTCATTAAGGACAAATTTACCATCACAAAGGAAATTGACAAAAGTCATCCCTTTGAATTGATTATTGGAAATGCAAATGATGGTGTCAAAACTAGAAGTGCAACTCAAAATGAATGCTTGTAAAATAGCTTCCTGTCTCTAGAAGAACCAAAAAGTATTGAAGAAGCCTTGAATGATCCTGATTGGATAATTTCTATGCAAGAAGAGTTGAATCAGTTTGAAAGAAACAAGATATGGAAGAGAGTGCCCAAACCGAATAACAAGTCTGTTATTGNGAAGCGAGTGCCCAAACCGAATAACAAGTCTGTTATTGGTACAAAATGGGTGTTCAGAAACAAAATGGATGAATATGGTATAATGACAAAGAATAAAGCAAGATTAGTTGCAAAGGGCTATTCACAAGAAGAATGCATAGATTTTGATAAAACATTTGCACCTGTTGCAAGGTTGGAAGCAATCAGAATCTTTCTAGCACATGCTGCTCATCCAAATTTCAAGGTATATCAGATGGATGTGAAAAGTGCTTTTCTCAATGGAGAATTAAAAGAAGAAGTATATGTAGAACAACCTTCTGGTTTCATTGATCCGGTTCATCCTGGATTTGTATACTATCTTCTCAAGGCACTTTATGGATTGAAACAAGCACCTAGAGCCTGGTATGACACATTGTCTAAATTCTTGATTGAGAATCACTTCACAAGAGGTACTGTTGATAAAACTCTCTTTCATAGAAATGTAAATGGCTCTATGATTCTTGTTCAAATCTATGTAGATGACATTATTTTTGGCTCAACTAATGAAAAACTTTGTAAAAAGTTTGCTAAGTTGATGCAGAGTAAATATGAAATGAGCATGATGGGAGAACTAACCTACTTTCTTGGCTTGCAAATCAAACAAGTTAAAAATGGTATTTTCATAAATCAAACCAAATATATTTCTGATTTATTAAAGAGATTTGATTTAAGTGAATGTTCTTCTGCTAAAACATTCATGGCCACTGCAACTAAACTTGAAATGAATACTAAGGAAGCTAAAGTGGACATTTCAAGTTATAGAGGTATGGTTGGCTCATTACTTTATTTAACTGCAAGTAGGCCAGACATAATGTTTGCTACATGTCTTTGTGCTAGGTTTCAAGCTGATCCTAGAGAATCTCATTTGATTGCAATAAAAAGAATATTCAGATATCTCAAAGGAACTCCAAATCTTGGAATTTGGTATCCTAGAGATTCTGGATTTGATCTAATTGGTTATTCAGATGCAGATTATGCAGGTTGCAGAATTGACAGAAAAAGCACAACAGGCTCCTGTCAATTTCTAGGAAATAAGCTTGTTTCATGGTTTAGCAAGAAGCAGAATTCAGTGTCTACATCTACTGCAGAGGCTGAATACATTGCAGCTGGAAGTTGCTGTGCACAAATATTATGGATGAGGAATCAACTACTTGACTATGGGTTCAACTTGAACAAGATTCCTATTTTCTGTGATAATACAAGTGCCATTGCTATAACAGAAAATCCTGTACAACATTCCAGAACCAAGCACATTGACATAAGGTATCACTTCATTAGGGAACATGTAATAAATGGTGTAGTTGAATTACATTCTGTCCCTAGTGAAAGATAACTTGCAGACATTTTCACCAAACCATTAGATGAATCTACTTTCAATAGATTGGTCTATGATTTTTGTATGCTTAACTATGTTTAATCTATTGAATGTCTGACAAGTTATGTATTTATATTACTTTTAGCCATTGACTATGTTAATCTATTGATTCTTCCATAATCAACTCATAAACATTTTACATATCGATGGATCTTTACAGCTATCGACAGATAAATATATCAATTGATGATATATTTACTTATCGATGGATCTTTGTAGCTATAGATAGATAAATATATCAATTGCTGATATATTTACTTATCGATGGATCTTTATAGTTATCGATAGATAAATATATCAATTAATGATATATTTACTTATCGATGGATCTTTGTAGCTATCGACAGATAAATATATCAAATGATGATATATTTACTTATCGATGGATCTTTGTAGCTATCCACAGATAAATATATCAATTGATGATATATTTATTTATCGATGGATAATAGTACCTGTCGATGGATAAGTAATTACCAATCGATGACCTGGAATGTAAAGGGGTCCATGTCATCAATCGACTTGTACAAAATCTAGCCGTTGATTACTTATTTTATCAATTGATTAATACATACTCCTGTATGTATAATAGTCGATTGCCAAAAATGGTAATTTCTGTATTTCATTTTTCTTCCAACGGTCGATTAAGTTCTATTTTGAGTAAGAAATTGAATGAGAACTCAGTAAATAGAAATAGTGAGATTAAAACAACTTTTAATTCTTACTTGGAATTTTACTAATGATCTCACTATCTCTTTCTCTCTAAATCTACGAACGCCCTAACTCTTTTTATCTCCGTACTCAAACCTTCTAACAACTTCAAAGCTTTTGCTCTACTAAATTTCTACTCTAAGTAATGGCATCTTCATCCAAGAAAGTCTCGCAAGACGGTTTCATCTACGAGATTAAAAATTTGTGGCATGCACTATGGTTGAGGAGGCTCCAACAGAATTTCATCCTTTAATGAAATTCTTGGAAAGCTGTAAAGTGCAAAAGGCATTGAAGGAAGCACCAACAATAATATGGAATCTGGTGGAAGAGTTTTGGATCTCTGCAGAAGTTACTGATGACTTTTCAAGCATCAAATTCAATTGCAAGGGACAAGAGCACAATCTTAATACTTTAATCTTAAATGAATGTTTAGATTTACTTGTTAATAATGCTGATAATGTGCCTAGTGAATCAAATATTAGAAACATGCTTAGGGCTGTCAGTTATGCAAATCCTGACATCACTTTAAGACAAGTAGATAGAAATCATCTTATGAGAGAATGATCTTATTTCTTTGGTGCAATAATAAAATGTTTTAGTGGTAAAATCAGTAATTTTGATGCCATAACTTCGAGTATGCAACAAATAGCATATAATGTTCTATTTGATGAATATCATAATTTATCTTCTATATTGCAATATGAGATTGCTGCTAAGTTAGGTAAGAAGCTTGATAGGTCTTATCACATATACTATGTTAGATTTATCATGATTTCTATTAACCACTTTGTCAAAGAAATTGAGATTTCAGGGAAATTGAAACCCTTGAGTGTTGGACTCAAAACAAAAGGGTCTTTAAAAACTTGGTAAGAATCAATCTTTATAGTAATGTGGAATTGATTTATCCACCTTTTATTCAGGTATTTATCTCAACCCTAATCTCTTTCAATCCCTAATCTTCTTTACCTTCTATGGTTATGGAGGGTGTTAGTAATGATCCCAATCCTTCTACCCAAGCCACACATCCAATTTCTAAACCCAAATCTAAAAAGCCAACCTCAACAGGTTCCTAAAAACCTGTTGTTGTAAAATTAAAGAAAAGAAAAACACCTGTTTTGGTAGATAGATTAGATGAGGATGTAGCTGGTGAGGGAACTTGGGAACATAAAAGAACCTAGAAGAATAAGGAGAGTGAGGGTGTGCAACCTCAGCCAAGCCACTTCACAGTCTCTCAAAAGACTGTGAATGTTAATATGGAAAGTACCACATCTCTATTGTCATCCTCTCAAAAGGATGACAGTATTAAAAATAGGCCACAACCAGGGGCACATAATCAAAATAGGGATACACCGTCCAAATTTACTAAAACCTATGGCATGAGAGAAAAGAAAGTTACCTTTGCACATGGGGAATCACACATTGTAAAAACCACATGAAACTGTGGTGGAGCCTTCTCAAAGTCAGTTTGATGCATCTCATATAAATGATGAGATCCAGTCCCATTCTCTCTCAATTCCAATCCCTTCTATTATTCCTACCCCCTTCTCACCAAATTTTTTCAGAAAATGTTCTGATAGATAATCAGACATTTTCATATTCTCCTTCTTTATTTTTCAAGAAGAAGCCATAACTCTCTCCTGAATTTTCTTCCTAGGAAATTCAGGATTCCATTTTTCATATCATTTCAAATATCACTTCTTAGATCAATACCTCAATTGTTTCTACTCCATCAATTGATGTTTCTTCATCAATTGATATTCAACCATCGTCTGATAAGCCATCGATCGATACTCAAGCTCGATCGATGGATATGCATTAATCGATGGATATCCCAATCACTTCAACTGATAATATCTACACATCAATTGATGCTCAATCAATTGATGTTGCTCAAACACTTTTAGGAATGAGTGAGTTGAGTGAGAGGTAGGATTGCAGCCTGGCAAAAGGAGAGGGAGTGAGTGAGGACATTCATATTTCTTCCAGTAATGTGAGTGAAACACTTGAGTGCCCCACCTTAGAAGGTGCACAGGATGTGAGTGAGGGAGAGGTGGGATTTTAGGATGAGATCCTGATGCAAAATAGAGAGATAAAACAATTTTACTATTTACGTAGGAATTGGAAAATGAGTTGATGTTAGAGGATGAAGGTGTCAAGGAGATAGGAGGAGTATCCAATGAAGATGCAAGTGGGAGTGGGATTAATAAGGAAATTAAAGATGAAGTAGATGCTGGTGAATTGGATCCACAAAATTTTATTCATCCTAATCCATAATATCAAGGCTTGGCTGCTTCAAGTAACAGGGATGCAGAACAACTATTGGGAAAAGAGCATATTAAACAAAGGACCAGGAATCTGAAGGAGAACATTGCCAATACAACTGACACATGTTATATGGCACCTGAGGAGTTGGAAGATGATTCTAATAAGGAGCCATGGATAAGCACAGTTGATGGTTTCTTAGAAGCTGCTGAAACTGAGATTCTTTTTCAATATAGGAGGGCAATGGTAGAAGGAGAAATTGAAGATCCCAATTAAAGGAGAATTATTCACTATATGAGGGAATCACTGAAAATTTAAAAGATCATAGTGACAGGAGTAAAGAGAGAATTGGAGATTATCAAGGATTATATCAATTCTAACAAGGATGCATTGGAGAGAAGATTGGATGAGAAGCTACCAATTAACACCATGGTTCAAATCAAAAACAATCTTTTCAAGGAATTCAAGAATTTTGCAGCTTTGGAAACTAGAGTGGGGTCTCTAGAAAAGAAGATGGATGATTTTATTAAAGGCCAGAGTCTACATGCTTCCATTTTTCAAAAGTTTCTTGACAGAATGCCACCACCTCCTCCAATTGATGATAACAAAAAGGGGGAGAATACAAAGAAGAAAGATTGTGATGGTGATGATGGAAAAGTCAATGGCAGTGGTGGTGGTGTTGGTGGTTCTGGTATGGACAAGTCTAGTGGCATTGGAGGTTCTATACCTAAAAGGACTAAATATGGAAGCAACAGGGATTATCAATCTTCAAAGACATATAAGTCACCCAAAAATGACTTAGAACAGAAACAAAAAGAATTCAAGAAGTTTGAAGATGATCTAGAAGCTAGAAGGATTTCTAGGGTGAGAGAAACTCAGTCTAAGATTGAGAGGGAAAGGAAAATGATTGAAGATTTGAAGAAAAACACTGAGTTGGTGACAGAGGCAGTAGAAAGAGGAAACTTGGATGAGTTCATTGCTCAAACAAGAAAAGTGAATGAAGATGCATAAAAGGCTGCCAAAGAAAGCAACTCAAATGTAGAAGCCTTTCTAACAATTGATCTTGAAGCCCTTGAAGAGAAGAAAAAGGGCAAATCTATAATGATTGAAGAAGAAAAGAGAAGGAAGCCAGTTGGCCAGAAGCTTCTTCAAGGAGCCATTTTATCAGGATTGCCAGATGCTGCAAAAAGAGAAAAGGAGAATGAAGAAATAACAAGGCAAATGGAAATGGAATGGAACATGAAAGATCAATTAATGGAGCATCCACTGAGAAAAAAGAGGAAAATAGCTATGGCTAAGAAAAGGTCAAGTTCTATTCAAGAAATAGTGGTTCAGGAAAACCTCTAGGGTAAACAAGAAGAAATCAAGGAGAGGTAACAAATGAAGGATATGATTTGAAAGGGATACCAGTAATTAGTTTGAAAGGGATGATTGGAGTAAGGACTCACCCTGCAACCACTAACCAAGAAGAATCTATGATGTTGAAATATGAAAATGGAGTGAAAATCACTTATTCATTGAAGGTTATAGTGAAGCAAAGCTACAATGTTCTGAAGACCATCATTCCTCTACTCAACAAAAAGTACAAACTCAACACAATAATTGTTCAGGAAATTCAACAACAAATTTCAAAGCTAAGGAGATCAAAGGCAGAAGCTGAACCTGATTCACCTCTTAAGCTATGGAAGTCCCAAGTCAAAAAGGTGGTGTTGGAGCCAAAGTATGCTATGATTTTTACAGATATGGAGGGCAACACAAAGTTCTTTGATGTCTGCAAATATCTGGACAAAATCACAGATGAAGAAATTTCACTACCTCATGAGGCAACTTGGGGAGACTGGCAGGGATGAAGCAATTTTGAGGAGTTCTTTCATGAGACAACTAAAGGAAAATGCTGAGAAGAGAAGGAAGAAAAGCTAATTCAATTATGAAGATGGTAAAGACAATGAAGCAGCTTGCAGAATACGTCATGAGGCAAATTGGAGAGACTGACAGGGATGAAGCAATTTTGAGGAGTTCTTTCATGAGACAACTAAAGGAAAATGCTGAGAAGAGAAGGAAGAAAAGCTAATTCAATTATGAAGATGGTAAAGACAATGAAGCAGCTTGTAGAATACGTCATGAGGCAAATTGGAGAGACTGACAGGGATGAAGCAATTTTGAGGAGTTCTTTCATGAGACAACTAAAGGAAAATACTGAAAAGAGAATGAAGAAAAGCTAATTCAATTATGAAGATGGTGAATACAATGAAGAAGCTTGCAGAAGTTATTCATCAAACTGGTACTTTCAAAGTCTCAAAGTGCTACTTAAATTTCTTGATTCTATCTGAATGAAAATAATTAGGGGTTTTGTTATCATCAAGTAGATTTATGCATGTTCATATCACAGACAGAAATAGGGGGAGAATGTTAGGAATCTACATGTAATTTGATGATAACATTAAACTTAGAATCATAGAAATTTTATTTGATGTAACTGATCAATTGATATGAAAGTTATAAATATCAATTGATCAGGAAACCATTTATCAGTTGAAGTGTTTATATGAATCAATTGATAATTTGGACTGTAGCATGGGTGTACTTAGTCTATTTCAATCAATAAGGTGTAAATCAATTTATATTATTCTCATCAATTGATTTTAGAGTCGATTGATATAGATTATCAATTGATGTCTAAATTAAACTGTCAAATTGTAATTATTTGAAGACAGGAAATTGTACAAGTGAAGGATGATCGATTGATATTGAATCATCAATGGATAGGAGATCAATCGTAGAAGCCAAGTCAAGTATTGAAGACCATCAACTGATGTGAAGACCCATCGATTGATATATCAATTGATAACATCTATCAATCGATAAGTCATTATTTATTAATCGATGGATATAAAGATCAGTCGAAGAAAAACATCAGTTGATGGATTCAAGGATAGATCAATTGATATGCTTAACAACAAATTATCAATTGATTGAGACAACATAGAAGGACTATTTTTTTAAAATCTAGAGGACAAAAGCACACCTATGGAAGACAGTCAATGATGACTATGAAGACTCAATCTGTAGCTGTCTTTTAAACCTGTTTTTTTAAAAATGGAAAAAGGTAAAAGGAAGGTAGATAGAAACAATCCTAAAATAGGAATTGTAAAAACACACTTGTAGTTTATAAACAAGTGTGGTAGCATTGTTAGAAGAGTGTACAAGTTGGACTATTTTTCTTAAATCAACTGTTCAACCTTATAGCACTTTGTAAGAACAGTTGGTTTATCTTCTAACTTTGTAAAATGAAGCTCGGTTTATTTTAACCTAGAAACATTGTGCAAAAATATACACTGATGAAAAAACCAATCCATCAGTAATTTTAAATCTCTTTGTTATATTTATTTTTCAGTCTTTAAGTTGTTCAAACACTTTCTCTTTAATTTTCAAACATCAGTAACAAATATTAAAATAAAAAGTTTTAATATTTGTATTCAACCCCCCTTCTACAAATATTAGCATAGTTATGGGAAATAACAAAATCCTTGTTGTCAAACTGAGTTCTGTTGTATGTCACTAGGATTCGGGGTAACCCATACCTGCATATAACATTCTCCTAGAAGAATTGAGTCACATTCTTAGTGTCAATCTTGGCCAAGGGCTCGGCTTCTATGCACTTAGTGAAGTAGTCGATGGAAACAATTAGAAACTTCCTTTGTGCACTGGCCATAGGAAACAGACCTAAAATATCCATTTCCCACATAACAAATGGGAGTGTGGAATTGATGGATGTCAGCATCTCAGTATGGCTGCCTAACGATTGGTGCAAACCTTTGGCAATGATCACATTTCTTAACATAAGCTTTAGGATCTTTAAGCATCTCAGGCCAATAAAATCCCAGTCTCATGACTTTATGAGCAAGAGCCATGCTTCCAAGGTGCTGGCCACATATACCTTCATGAACTTCCTTCAGGGCAGCTTCAGCCTCATTGGGTCTCAGACACTTCAAGTAAGGTATTACGTATGATTTCTTATAAAGTATCCCTTCTACGAGGGCATACTTCAAGGCCCTCACTGATAGCTTGCGTGTCTCCACAGGGTTGGTTGGTATTTTCCCTGTTTCCAAATAGAGTTTGATTAGATCCATCCAACATGCTCCCATCCAAATTAGGGCTACTAACTTATCATCAATGCTCGGGGTCTTTAAGACTTGGAAATAAACGCTGCCAAAGTAACTCTCGATCTCTGATGATGTAAATTTATAGAAGGCATCAGCCTTCACATTCTTCTCTCTCGGGATGTATTCAAAGTGGCATTTTTCAAACTGTGTGGCTTGAGCTTTAACAATTCTCAAATATTTTGCCATAGTCTCCTCACGGGCGTCAAAGTCCCCATTTACTTGAGAGATTACTAGCCTTGAATCGCCACATACCTTCAAGTTCTTCACCCTCAGGGTTCTGGCCAGGCCAAGCACAGCTATCAAAGCTTCGTATTCTGCCTCATTGTTTGTAGTAGGGAAATCCAACTTGATTACGTATTCGACAACAAACCCATTCGGACTTTGCAAAACCAGGCTAGCTCTACTAGTTTTTGTTTTTGAAGCTCCGTCAAAAAAGAGTATCCAATACTCTCTGAGTTCTTCCACCTTTTCCTTCGCTCCAGTTTCTTTATTCTCTTCTTGCCCCCCAACTTCTTGGTTGAGGATGGTACATTCAACAACAAAGTCAGCTAAAGCTTGAGCCTTGATGGTCGTTCTTGGCTTGTATCTGATTTTGAACTCTCCAAGCTCAATAGCCCATTTGATTAGTCTCTCACTGGCCTTAGGGATGTGCAGTATGTTTCTCAGGGGTTGGTCTGTCAAGACTTCAATAACATGCACCTAGAAGTACGGGGGTAGCTTTCTCGAAGCCATTATCAATGTTAAAGCAAACTTCTCAACCTTTGAGTAGTTCAGCTCTACTCCATGTAGAATCTTGCTAACATAATAAATGGATTTCTGAATCTTCACTTCCTCTTTCACAAGAACAACACTCAAGGTTGATCTAGAGACAGCAAGGTACATGTATAACACTTCTTCAGGTTTTGGTTTGGCAAGCAAGGGTGGCTCATCCATATATTTCTTCAGCTCTTTAAAAGCTGCTTGACTCTCATCATTCCATTCAAAGTTCTTGACCTTCTTGAGGGCCTTGATGAGTGTTAGACACTTTTCTCCAGATTTGGATATAAAGCGCCTTAGGGCTGCTATCCTTCCTGTGAGTTTTTGGACATCTTTTATTGTCTTGGGGGGCTCCATGTCTAAGATCGCTTGAATCTTATCGTGATTTGCCTCAATGCCTCTTTTGGAGACCACCAGGCCTAGAAATGTTCCAGATCCTACACCAAAGTCACACTTGGCTAGGTTCAACATCATCTTGTGGGTTCTCAGAACTTCAAATGCCTCCTTCAGGTGTTCAAGATGATTGACCTTGTCTAGGCTTTTGACCAACATGTCATCTACGTAGACTTCTATGGTCTTACCGATGAGGTGCTTGAAAATTTTGTTCACAAGCCTTTGATACGTGGCTCCTGCGTTTTTAAGCTCAAAAGCCACAACCAAATAACAAAAAATACCAAAGTCAGTGATGAATGGTACCTTAGGAATGTCATTGGGATGCATTTTGATCTGGTTGTAGCCACTAAAGCCATCCATGAAGCTAAGCATCTAGTGCCCAGCTGTAGCATTTATCAACTTGTCTATCCTTGGCATGGGGAAACAGTCCTTAGGAAAGACATCATTCAAATCTGTGAAGTTCACACACATTCTCCACTTTCCATTGCTCTTCCTGACCATCACAGGGTTAGCCAGTCACTCAGGAAATTGAATTTTTTCAATAATCCAGCTTCTAACAATTTCTTAACTTCTTGTTTAATGGCCGCTTGCCTTTTAGGAGCAAAACTTCTCTTCTTCTGCTTGACTACCGCTCTTCTAGGGTTTACATTAAATTGATGCGTAATAAGCTTGGGGTTTATCCCTGGCATGTTAGCTGCTGTCCAAGAAAAGACATCTTTGTGATCCTGCAAGAATTGAACCATCTGTTGTTTCAGGTCCTTGGGGAGTGAAGCCCCCACATATGTCACCTTCTCATGATCTAGAGGATCTAAAGGAACAGGCTCCAAGTCCTCTGCGGGCTTACCCCTTCTTTCTTCTCGATTCCTGACATCCATATCTTCGATAGGGATAACCTGCCCCCCAATGCCATTACGTTTCAAGGTGGCTACGTAACAACTCCTGGCCATTTTTTAATCTTATCTCTCTTCTTCGACTCCATTCCTAGTTGGGAATTTGAGTTTCAGATGGTACGTAGAGGCTATCGCCTTGAAGGCATGCAGCCCAGTCCTCCCAAGGATCGCATTGTAGGTTGTGTTTTCCTTGATAACTAAAGAAATCAGCATTTGAGTGGACTATCAAGGTTCTCGCCCATAGTTAGGGGCAATTATATAATTCCCTCTAACCAAGATTCCACTCCATTAAAAACATAGATAGGCATGTTGGAGGGGGTCAGTTGCGAATCGTTATATCCTATTTTCAAAAAAGTATCATAAAATAGGATGTCTATGGACGATCCATTGTCCACTAAGACTCTTTTCACATGAGAGTTTCCTATGATAGGGGTGATTGCCAAGGGAGCATCGTGGGGGAACCTTACCCATTCCAAGTCAGAATTATCGAATGACAAAGAGACCTCAGTCCTTTCTCTCTTAGGAGGCTCTCCTACAATGCTCA
Source organism: Oenanthe javanica (assembly GCA_008931105.1). Lineage (NCBI taxonomy): Eukaryota > Viridiplantae > Streptophyta > Magnoliopsida > Apiales > Apiaceae > Oenanthe > Oenanthe javanica. The sequence continues at coordinate 12,278 of QRFB01020000.1, forward strand.
TTACCTCTCGGGCATATGCCTTCCTGGAATTTCGGGAGTTACCTGCAATGGTTGGTCCCCCTGAAATCACATTGATCACAGGCCCTTGAGGCTGATTGTTTTTGTCTTTGGGGTCTGAGTCCCTTCGTTTGTCATTGTGACCTTTGTCATGTCTAGCACCCTCATTGGTGTACTTTTCCAACTTTTCTCTTCTAATCAAAAACTTTGTCTCGTCCTTTAACTAATGACAATCATCAGTGTCGTGTCCCACATCCCTACGGAACCAGAAGTACGCGTTCTTATTTCTTTTTTCAGGATTAGTCCTGAGTGTCTTCAGCCATCGAAGGTCTTTGCCCTTCTCAATATCCATCAATATTTGGCTACGAGCGGTGTTTAGCCTTGCATACTCAGCGAACCTGGATCCTCCTTTCTTTTTGGAGTCATTAATATCATCATTCTTTGCATATTTGGTATCGACAGTATACTCAGTATCACTGGGTCGCTTCTTAGAGTAGGTGCTCGAGGCTTGAAACACTTGGCCTTTCCTCATACTTTCATCAACATTGATATACTTTCGAGCTCTCTCCTGGAGCTCATTCATACTCTCAAGGGCCCTCTTGGCTAATGATCTCCTGAAATTTTCATCAGAAGTCCCTTGCTGTAAGGCTATCATAGCTACCTTCTGATCTAGATCGGGGACCTTTAAGGCTTTCTTCGTGAATATGTTCATATAATCCCTCAAGGACTCACGCTTCCCTTGATGCACGTTCATTAGTGAAGCTATGCTCTTCTCATGAGTCTTGATGTTGATGAATTAACTAATGAAGGCCCTTCTTAGATCCTTGAATGACTCAATAGATTTAGGGGGTAGACGATTGAACCACCTTTGAGCGATACCGCTCAGAGTTTGAGGGAACGCCCTACACTTGATGAAATCATTGACGGGCTGCAACAACAGTGCATTAGAGAACGTGAGAACATGATTTGAGGGATCTCCCATTCCATCATGGCCTTTATTGTAGGCATCTTAAACTTCCTCGATATCTTCTCATTCATAATATTCTCAGTGACAAGAGGAGTGGGATCATTAGGATCTCCAAGTGGTAATAAGTCTTGGGGGTCAGCCCTAACATGATTTATCATTGTTGAAAGGCATATGACAAGGCCTATTTGTAATCAATAGATGACAACTCAACTCAAGTAAGAAAATTAAGTAAGTAATAAATACCGAGGAAGGAATCAAGATGAAGACAATCAACTAGCCATAAAGAATTCTAATATCAGAAGTTTTCTAATGAAGCTGCTACTCTACACCGGAAGAAGTTCATTAATATGTTCAAGCATCGACGAAAAATAAAGGAGTAGTATTTCAAAAGAGTTTAGAAGATACAGAAGATTCCAAGTGCCTACTACAAAGAGATTCCAAGAAAAGAAATATTGAAGACAAAGCTAGAAACAAGACAAGACACAAAGACCACTACACTAGAAATGAGAATCGACATTGTAGTTAGTCATCCGTGAACCAGACCAGTGCACAGGGTGTCAACAATGTCAGTGAAGATTCGTCATCAAAAAGTTCAAGTGGTTAAAAAGGTTATTGTTGAAGAACAGAAGAGTCTTATCTACATCAACAATAGTCAAGCCTTTAATTTAATTCTCTATTAATTAATTAAATTAATTAGTTAATTTAATTAGTAAATTAATTCACTCAGAATTAATTTATTTCTTAAATTAATTAAATGATTAATTAATTTATAATTATTTTAGAATGACAGAAGAAAGAAGCTGGAAGCTCAAAGGGATACAGAAACAGACAAACATGCCTGACAATACTGACTTGAAGAAAAGAAGGAAAAGAATTGACACGGAAGAAATGTAAATTCATATATTCGTAAAAGTGGAACCCCAGTTGGAATTGATTTATCATTTCCAAGTCAAAAGGAGTTCGGTTCCA
>QRFB01020001.1:0-16025 GCA_008931105.1 Oenanthe javanica
ACTACCTCGACTGGGAAATCAATTGAGGCCTTTAACGCCGTTCCAGCAAAGTGGGCTCCTAACGCAAAATATTTTTCTAATGTCAATTTTTAAATTTCTGTTCAGAATTTAATTCTCTAAGATTGACAGAGGCCATATGTATTTGTTTGATCAATCATACTTACGTTGAAATTAATGCAATGATCAGTCATACTTGCGTTGTTTAATCTTGATTGATTTTTTACTTGTATAAATACATTGAACAACCGCGTAGTACATACTCATTTTAAATACAAATGGAAATTTTAAGTACTCCGAAAAAGCATTTTTGCCATGAAAGCGGCTACAGAAAGCATGGTCCCAAAAAAAAAAATGCTTCTTGCCTTTTTGCAAGAAATAATTACGAGTTTTATCATCAAATCTCCTCAAAAATATTATTTTTATATAATACATCTCAAAATAGGCATAAATAAAAAAAACCAAACAGTTATCTCATTTTACTAACATCACTTTTTCTCACGGTCCAGCAGCCCAATCTCAAACGGAGAGCCAATGTAAATTGTTTTACTTCAATTATATACGGTACTTATAACTCGGGTGATGCACAGATTTTTTAAAATTTTTAATATATTTTAAATAAATTAAATAGTTTGAGTCATGATTAAATTAAGATATTTAGATTGTATTTGGTATAAAATTTAAAATAAATAGAATAATAATAATATTATATCATTTATGAGATTTAGTTAATTAGTTGTTATTTTAAAACTTAAAATAGATAAAATAATAATAATATTATAATATTTATGAGATTCGATTATGAGTGATAATTTTAAATGACTTGGATAATTTAAGGATGATTAAATTGAGATACTTAGATTGTATTTTATATATAATTTTAATAAAATTTAATATAGATAAAATAATAATAATAAAATATTATTCATGAAATTTAATTAATTTTTTTTATTTTAAATAAATTAAATAATTTGAGCTATGGTTAAACTGAATTTTGTAAATAGAATGTATTTAATACAACTACATTATATAAAATGTAGATAATAAATATGATTCTTAATATAAGTATAAATTTTAAGTTATTATTTAGATATACTATAATATTAAGATTTAATTTTAGATGAATCAAAAATAAGGATAACCAAAGTATAGATTATATATATTTAATTTTTTTGAAATTTTAATGGATTTTATAAGAAATAATAATTTATAATTTTAATAGAGTTTAAAGAGTTTGAGTAATATGATATTGAAATATATAATTCCACTATATTTGTCACAATTATATTATATCTACACTATCATAATATAATTATATTATAAATAAAAGCTTACAACCCAAATATCAAAGTACTAATTATCCCCTATTCTGCTTATAATAATAGTATAGATATATATGATATAATAGTAATAGTTTTAGATACTCTCTCCATCGCACCCATTGTTTACTGAACTGAGAGGAATTCTTCTCGTAAAAGAAACGAGAAAGTAAAAATCTCAAGCTTGTTTCATTTAAATCTCAATTTCCGCACCCATGCAGGTATTTTGAAGTTAGCTCAGAGTGTAATAAATCTTATCTGCCATTTTTTTCCTTCTTCCATTGATATCTTAAACCAAGAGACAAGCCTTGTATCCGGAGAAGCTCCTGTTTTACTTGAAACTGGGAGTATGGATGCTTTGAGGATAATNCTTGTATCCGGAGTATGGATGCTTTGAGGATAATATTTGAAAACTCTGAAATGTCGTTTCCTTCGTAGCAGAACAAGTAACCCTTGTTCGAGACGACTGTTTGAAGAAGGAAATATGTGACTTTGTGGGGAAAAAAGCTTTAGTTCTTACAATTCTCGAATGCAAATATGTGAATTTCAGGTGCATTTTGGTTTTTTACCCATGAATTCATTTCATACTTTTGTTAGGTAATTATGTATTTTGGCCTTTAAAATTTAATATTTAATTTTATCATTTTGTAGGGTAATTTATGAATATATGAATGATAATCATCTTCTTGACTCTACTACTTCAACATCATTCCCAAGGTTCGACATGGAGAAACATGGTATCTTGTGTTTAGAACTAAAGCAATTATATGTAGCGGTCACTCGCACCAGGCAAAGACTCTGGATTTGCGAGAATGGTAAGGCATTCTGTGGACCTATGTTCAACTATTGGAAGAAGTTGGGCAAGGCTCATATGAAAAAAGTGGATGATTTATTCATAAAAGAAATGCAAGTTAAGAGCAGTGAGGAGGACTGGAGTTCTCGAGGCATTAAGGTGTTAATATTTAAGTCAATCTTCCCTCTTTATGACGCTTCTGAAAAAAATTTAACGAACTTATTTGGAATCAATATTATAAGGTGTTATTGCTCCAATATTACAAGATCTCGGCCTACTATACAGTATTATTTGTTATGTTACTCTATTTAAGTACCTTTTATATTTTCTTTAACTTCTTATTTGGTGGAATATTGTTGCTCACTGCTTCTCCTCTTTATTTTCATATGGCAGTTATTTCATGAGAATAATTATGAGATGGCAATGATGTGCTTTGAAAGGGCAGGGGACACATATTGGGTAAAATTGTCAGAAGCATCTCTATGTCAGGCTGCTGCACCTGCAAGAGAGCCAAATTTTGAAATGGCGCCTACATACCTCAGAAAGGCTGCTGAAATTTTTGATGAGATTGGGAAGGCAGAATCTGCAGCCAGATTGTTCTTTGAGATAGATGAATATGAGAGGGCAGGTATTAATTCATATTTTCCCTTCTGCACTAGCCTATATTTGTTTTCATTTTTTTACTTGTGATATGTTGTTAGTTATGAGGAAACGGGATGTGCAGTAAGCATCAGCTACTGTGAATGCTTGTGCCGAATAAATGCAAAACTCTCAAACTTTGGTGACTGTGGACCGGGTAAATCGCCCAAGTACTGTTGAGAGTTTACTGCTACGTTTTTTTCTTCAGAATCACATTGGACTCATTATGGACGTTTAGTGCTAATTGTTTCGCGATACTGTATTGAAAATCTGGAACGTATGGGATCTAATCATCTAAATACATTGTTGAACTTTTTCTAGTTTTAACTATTAGTTTGGCTATTACTTGTAAATTTAGTAATAGCTGTACAACATGAAGGTTGATTTGACCACATCAAATTTACATATTCAGCCTTGCAAATTATTAGTAGATCATTTTTTCACTGTTGTGACAAATGTACGCTAAATTATTATTTACCCAAGGGCTCTCTTATAATATCAATGCAAGAATATGTTTCAATCTGTAAAAAATTTATATATTTCTTTGTTAGTGTTTTCATTCAAGAATTTAATCGAAATGCAGGGTGCATATATTTATATGCACTTAGGGAGCCTAATCTGGAGAAAGCAGGAGAGTGTTTTTGCCTAGCAAAATGTTTTAGACAAGCAGCCAAAGTATATGCCAATGGCAGGTTGTACTCAAAGTGCCTATCGGCCTGCCTTCATGGAAATTTTTTGAAATGGGATTGCAGTATGTGCATGACTGGACGCAAAGCGGGGTTCTAAATGGTAGTAATAGGGTTGAAATTGATCGAATTGTGCAAGAGTTTCTTCAAAATGGTGCTGTACATTACTATGAGAAAAATGAGTTCAGAAAAATGATGAAATTTGTCGAATCTTTTCAGTCTAAAGACTTGATCCGTAATTTCCTCAAGGACTTAAAGCTCCTTAGAGAGCTTTTAGATCTAGAAATTAGTTGGGGAAATTTTCTAGAAGCTGCCCGAATAGCAAAGAAAATGGGAAATTGTCTCCTTGAAGCTGACCTTCTTTCAAAATGTGGAATATATCAAGCGTCTCTGTTAATGTTATGGTATGTATTTTCGAGCCTAACAAGATCAAAAAGAGGGAACTATGGGACTTCATACCACTTCAATAGTATGGATGAGATTTTAAAAAATGCTATGTCGATTGCAAAGAGACACTCTGATGGCTTCTATGAGTTTGTATGTATGGAAGCCAGAGTTCTATCAGAAGCAGGAGCTGTTGAAGAACAACTGGAATCTGGACTGCGGTTTGTTCAGCACTGGAGACAAGATGTACCTGATGGTCTTGTTAAGACTAGTTCTGAATTAGCTAAAATTGAACAGGATTTGCTTGAAAGATGTGCACGCCATCATTATGATCTTAAAGATAGTAAAACTATGATGAAATTTGTTGAAGATTTTCAATCATTCGACTTAGTGCATGCCTTTTTGAATCGACTTATGTTGTTGGAAGAGAAAAAGGGAAACTTTTTTTAGGCTGCCGCAATTGCTGAACTAAAAGGTGTTGTTCTTCGGAAATCTGATATTCTTTTAAAAGGCGGATATTTTAAAGAAGCATCTCATCTTATTCTTTGGTATGTTTTTGCCAAATCTATTTGGGCTCATGGAAGTGGAGGCTGGCCAATGAGACAGTTTGCTCAGAAGGAAGAGCTTCTAGAGAAGGCAAAACGATCTGCTAAAAAGCACTCTGATTCGTTTTATATGTTTGTATTCACAGAGGCAAATATGATGTCAAATCAAGAGATTAGCCTATCTGACCTGGGGCAATATCTTTTCACATCTGTGCACAGAAGCCTTAGAGGGGAGATTTTGGCTAGTAGGAGAGTTCTAGATGTTCATATAAATTCATTGTTGGCTTATGAGTGGAATGGTGAAGTTTTGAACAATTTGACAAACCAGGTTGAAGACAAGATATCTCAGAATCAGGTTTCATTAGAGACTTTATGTTTTATATGGAATTATTGGAAGGGTAAAATTTTAAAGTTAATACAATTTCTGTGTTGTGAACCTGGCCAGAATGTTGGAGAGTACTCTGATTTGGAGGATTATATCTTAAATTATTTTGGTGTGCGGAAGGATTATCACAATCACCAGATGGTTTACGTTGACTCTAGTGCCGAGTGGGTGGGAGAGATCGATTCCACTTTATTAAGTAGACCCGGAGATTCAGTTTGTATTGCCCTTCCAAACTTTGTCACTGCTGCTTTGAGTCATCTTAGTTCTGNATGCTGCTTTGAGTCATATTAGTTCTGGGTTATTTTTTGTTGGTGTAGAGGTGTTGGTCAGCCTCAAACTTCTTTCTACCCAGTGTCGGAATACGTCTGTTCCTGTCTTTTGTCAGTGCTTATGCCTTGTTTATATGTTTGAGATAGCAAAATTTCTAGCGAACTACAAATTTCCCAATTTCAAGTACACTGGCAATAGGACTGTGCAGTCCTATTTAAAACTATCTTCAGGTGATTTCTTTGACAGTATTTCATATAGACTATAAAGTATCATTTTCCAAGGAATTGATTTTACTGAGAGGAAAAGAAGTTTCATTTAAGTTACTCAAAGAAGCTACAATGGGAAGACTAGTAACAGCGATCCTAGGATCTTGTAAGCAGACTCTACACTTGGATAATAATCTTATGAAAAGTTTTGATGCAAGTCAAACTTGGATGGATTTCATTGAGATATTCAGTTCTGATGAAAGGTCAGAGATTTTTTCTGACTCCCGGTCCTAGTGATGCTGCTTCAATAGAGGTTTTTGTGGCTCACAGTATCTTTGCTTTGCTCAAAGATAAGGTTTGTGCTGACTGGAGTCCACTGCATGATTTTATATCACCGCGGTGTTTCTTGTATCTTGCTGAGCGCCTTCTTGTCATGGTTTCTTACTTCAAGGGACACTTATTTGTGACAAAGTCATCATGTGTGGAATGGCTTATATATGAGGGTTGGAATGTTCAATCAAGTCCCATGGAAATGCCATTGGTATTAGGTGATGTTCATAATGTTATAGCATTTCAAATTGAGACGGTGCTACTAAATATGCATGATACCCTTCTATGGATCGGAAGTTCATTTAACAATTCTGAGGAGTATTATCGCCTCCTGGTTTTGAGATTGATTGTTCTACTCTGTTTAATATGTGTAAACTCTGGACAACATTTTGACAAACTTTTTAGTTTGTTGGACAAAAATGAGATCAGTTCGGAATTGCCCATGGAATTTTGCGATGCTCTTAAGAGGAGTAATTGTTATTTCATCGAGGCCCTTGCTGACGCCTTTGTGAGAGTTGGAAACCCTTTAGTGATTGTGAGTTCGATGGAAAATTTTGCAGAATGTCCATGTTCCAATGTAATATTCCTGAACATAGAGAAACTCAGCGGTAATGATTTGATAAATGAACTGTTTTCTGATAAATGTGATACTAGAACGANTGCCTCTGTGAGAATTGGAAACCCTTTAGTGATTGTGAGTTCGATGGAAAATTTTGCAGAATGTCCATGTTCCAATGTAATATTCCTAAACATAGAGAAACTGTTGGGAATAATTCAAAACTAAACACAACAATGGGGCAGTTATATAAATAATTTAATAAAAACAAGTAGATTAAACCAATTAACAAAACAAAGCACGAATGTAGAAACAATATATCTCAATCAGTAACTGTTGAGTCGCCAGGCCTTGCAAGAAGTCTTGACTGTTCTTGAAGAGATTATTGCCCCACTACGCTGTGTTGGGTTGCAGCAATATCACTTTCAGGATAAAACAGCACAGAGTACTTCGTCCACAGCAACTTCGTCCATTCTATCTCCAACGTTTTTATGTATATATAATACAATAAAACGTAACAGCCTTAATTAAAATAATTATTCTGACTTAAAAAACATTTAATAGAATATGTATCAGAATCAGTAATAGTCATCAGAGTTTATATACTCCGGGACGGGGCGGTACTGGGCGGTACTTGTGATATTTCAGCTTTGCAGGGTAACGTTTCGCAGTTTAATGAATCTTCCACTTATTTGATGGGCAGGGCACTCTAGTACACCATTCACACTCACATGCTTTAGTAGTTGACACTAATTTTGCACATATATGCATATAAAGCACCCACACTCATATTACATTCTCTATGTGGGACAAACATATTTAACTCATTTCAAGCTAGCAACTTCTACTCAATTTATTTATGGATTACACTAAGAAAATGTCTTAGATGCAAACATGAAAGTTTAAGTCCTCATAGGAAGGAACAACTTCCAATAGTTAGTTTCCGAAAATTACATCAAGAACATATATAAAATATGTCTTAAACTTTCCATTTTCTAACAGAAACTCAGCGGTAATGATTTGATAAATGAACTGTTTTCTGATAAATGTGATACTAGAACGAGTCATGATCATATTAAAGGAGGTGACTTGGGAAAACCGTATGGTCTCTTCTGGGAGATATTTTTCGAACTAGTATCCCTAGACGAAGAAACTGGTAGCTTAATTCAATTCATGTCCACAGCCCCATTAATTAAGGTAACATAATTTTGCTCTCCATTACACGGCATTACCTAGGTAGTAAGGTTGATTAAGTATAGATTTGTAGTTGATATTCTATTACTTCTTGTATCGCATACAATAGCATTCTCTGCCGAGGCAAGCTGGTGCAAGAATGATGACTTATTAATGGAAGCTAACGTTATGGTAGACGAGCTGGACCAACTCTCATATGCACTGGATATAAGGTCTACAAAATCATTTTGCAGTTATAATGTAAATGCTTTCACAGTGCATGCTCATGTTTCTCTGTCTGGATTTTCATTTTGCGTGTGCGTGTGTGTGTTTTATAGGAATNTTTATAGGAATCTCTGCGAAGAAAATATACAAACAGTGGTGAAGATCTCAAAAGGGCTGCAATCAAGGAGACTAAAGATGGAGCCTTTCTTGGATAATCATTTCATGCAAATGCGTCAGCACAGCATGCACACGTGATTTTTATAACTAATTTCTCATTTTGTGGGCAAGAATCAAAATATATGTACAATATCTACATTGGCTTGCACGTAAATAATTAATTTAAAATTATAGAGGGCAAGTGCTTGTCATGTACACATTTCTTTAGAATAAGTTTTTTTTTAATGTTGAACAATTTGGTATAACTAGCATTAGAGCCCGTGCAAGGCACGAGACTCGTGTGAATTCTCGTATTTGAACGTACTTTAGTAAATGCCATAAATTGTAAAAACAAATATATGAATAATGGTGGTTGTTTGCTGCATTATTTTATAAATAGTATGTGTTATATTTTTTATTTTCTAAAACTTACCTCAAAGAATATTAATATGTGCTTAGATGTAATAAATTAAGCACTTTATTCATAGCAATGTGTCTTAAGTAGTAAACTGGTTACACGTTTTATTCATAAATTATAGATAGTTTCATTTTATTTATATAGAGAGTAATTCATAGGGATAGTTTTTGCAACTTAAGCAGCCTCCTGCCTCTTTGTCATCATGGTTACTGAATTTCATACTTGTTACTGGAGTCTGCATGAAATCCAAAGAGTAATGATCGTGCTATAACTTCATTTCATTTCATCAAACATCAAACAGGTAGCGTGCGAGCTTCCATAACAATTCAATTTGCGAGATGAATTCACCCTATTAGAGGCCTATAACTTGCGCATCAAATGACTAAACACCTATAATAGATATAATAGAAATAGATGCAATTAGGCTCGGGACGTAGAAGGGTAAAATGAGTTTTTCATGTAGATTTAATTTACTCAGGAGCTGGGCTTGGAGTCAGGTTTATAATAGAAGTAGATGCAATTAGGCTCGGGACGTAGAAGTGTAAAATGAGTTTTTCATATAGATTTCATTTGTTCAGGAGCTAGGTTTGGAGTCAGGTTTAAACATGATGTTCTCATATAAGATATATAGTAGATAGTAGATATAGTAGATTATCAGTGATGAAAAATACTGGGAACATAAAATAAAACCTCAAGATAATCTTACAAAAAATAGAAAATAGCGGAAACAGATTATAGGAGTGTTGATGATTAAAATTACCCGAATTTAAATAATAATAACTCGAAAAAGTGTAAATTTTCTAGTCATTAGTTGTCTCTCATTATGAATTCTCAACAATGGTTTTTATCTGGTCTCTTATTTGGCACACCCTAGTTTTCACCCTCATATTCATGGCCCTTGTTACTAGAAAAGATCAGAATATAAGGATTTTAAGTTACACGAGGCCTTCTTCTCGTTATATAGAAATTACTCATGAAACCTTCACCCTGAATGTCTTTGGAAAAAAGTTGGTCACTCTTGTGAAATTGCACTGTTGCTTCTGCATTCCTATCGGTACAATGAAATAACAAAGACTTGCAAAAATAAATCCTCCAATCGTTTAGATCCTCTTTCTCGAGCTCGTTAAAACTTTCCAATGCTTCATCGAATCTGTTCTGACCGAACATAACTCGAGCTATGACTAACCTTACATCTCTTATTACAGGAGCATTATTCGTTTCCTTAGCAAGCTCTAATGCTTTTTCCAATCCCTTTGTCGCCTCCACTTCCTTTCCATTCAAACTCATTAACAATGCATTGTGAAATAATGCATCCGGTTGGAATGGGTTTTCAGACAACATTTGATCAAAAACGTCAAAGGCTTTCTCTGTCTCCCCCATCTGTTTCAAAATCATTGCTGATAAAATTTTCCAGTCTGGAAATTCTGGTTGTGCTGAAACCAGCTCTTTCGAGATTCTTAAGCTTTCTTCATAGTCCCCGGATTCGAACTTTTGGTCCATTAACTTCTTTAGCATATCAATGGCATCATCTTGACTAGTGCTTTCTTCGGTTAGAATTGGCTGATTGTCAGCTCTGGCAGCCCGAGTTTGGTACTTTCCAATCATTGTGGTGGTGAAAAGAATCACTAAAGCGGTGTTTTTAAGATTTCGAATGATGGGTTCTAGTGAAGAAGTTTTGGCATTTATGATTTGCATAAAGCGGGTGCTTTTGAACGGTTTAGAGATGAAAAAACTGTGATTTAAAGGTGGTGTGGCAATGGCTTTGGGTTTGATTTGAATGAGAGATGAGTGGAACTTCGTGATCAAGGGTGAGTTGAACGCCATTTGTGAGGATCTTCTTATTGCAGAAACTAGTTTGGGAGAACAGGAAAGGCAAAACTTCCCTTTTCTAGGCTTTTGCTTGGAGGATTTTTGAGATTTCAGGGATGGAAAACTTAGTTGTTAAGTACAAGATTCCTTGTCCAGAAAGTACAAGAATGAAGGGATGGTGATTTTGGTACAAGAATACATAATTTACAAGGGACTGACTAAAAAGAACAATCATGTCGCCTTATGTTTTATGTTTACAAAGATGAGAAGACGTTGTGTATACTATATAGTGGATCTGAACGGCAAGAGGGGAATGCTTGCCTAGTATATGTCATTGTAGTGAATTTTAAAGAATACACAAGGCCGACCAAAGAATCAAGAATAATATAACCATGTATATAACAAGGGCAAGATAGTTGTGCTTCAGATATTAATTATACCCTATCAATTTTGAATTTAAGATATCTCAAATGCCCTTGCTCGTATTCGCCCTTGCTTGTTACCCTCCTCTGCCTTCCCTTGTACACATTAGATCAATATATGCTGCTGTAATCCTGACAAGAAGCCTGGAAAGACGGGGGATGAAAATTCAATAAAAGTGACATAAAAAAAGGGGATCAAACTGGGGAAGAACATAGTCTTACAACTAAAAATCCATTTTACATTCTTCACAAAGTTGATAAATGGTATGATTTACTGATTGCATCGATACCAGGTGAAAGAAGGTATTACACCTAAACTATTAATGCTGTGAAGTCCCATTCTGATCCACAGAATCATCATCTACATAGAACAAATTAGAAGCATTGACAAGTATTTGTCGATGTTACTAGAAATGTTAATCCTGATTTTGCCAAGGAATAACACAATATTTCATATATAATTTCCACTATCAGAGAAATTAGTGTGTTATACAATTATAATAGCTGCATTCAGATGCCTCCATTTTGAAACTAAAATATACATACAAAAAGCTGCATTCAGGTGCCTCCATTTTAAAGATAGACTACTTGCTTTTTTATGCATTCGGTCCTGCAGTCACCATTGCCCACTTCTAAAAACAACATGCAGCAGAATACGTCACTCAATTAGTTAAATGCAAATTGTGTACCAAGAATGATCTCAGAAAGCTTGTTAGGTGACCAAATGTAAAATAATAAACTGTCCAACTGTTCATAATGTCACTAGACGAAAACCAAGCCTATAGCAGAATGCAAAAGATAACGAAAGCTACTTCCTCTCTGCAAACTCCAGAAATGCTGAGGTCTCAGAAATAGTCAATTTTCTATGAAATTTGCATACCAATATTGGAAAGACTTTTAAGTCACTTTTTTGACAGATACCAAGAGGAGGTTGAGCAAGCAACTAATTGATTATTCTATCCGTTTCTATATAAGTGTCACTTTGAATTTTGGCACTTTTGTGAAGGTTTCAAAAATTATAGTTGTACTTGCTAATATATTTTATCAAATTGAAGTTCAGAATTTGAACTTTTGCCATGTATATATAATATATCTAGTTAAGTGATTGAAGATGTGATGAATTTCCGATCATTTCAGGTGGCGAAATTTTTGGAACTTTAAAATTTCTAACTAGTACTATCACAAATAACATTAAGAACAACTCATAGATATATGTAATAATGCTAATATTGTTATGAACATGCAGAGTATGTAATTTGCATACTTGTTTTAGTGGACTAGTGTAACAGCTTTTGGTTTAAAGATTTTGGTTTGGCACACTAAGACACAAACCAAAGTCAAGCGACGTTGAGCTGGACAGCGGCGCGCGCATTGGTGCGCTTGGCGTAGGCGGCGCCATGGGGCGACACATTGGCGACAACTGGGGCGCCATGGATTTCTAAAATATTGAGCTGGCTTGTGGGCTAATTTTATGTGAGCAAAGCACTTAGATGGGAGCTGGAGCTGGAGCTGAAGTCCAAGTTGGCTAAGTCAAGGCATGAGCTGGGCACATGTTTTGTGGGATAAAAGGAGAATTTGACAAGTGTCATGCATGGGAAGGCACCAAATTCGGGAGTAATTAAAATCATATATATAGGCTTATATATATATAAATGACAAGCTTTGGATGTGGCAAATAACTGCTTAACAGTTGGGAAAATCATGGGGAGCAGTTGGAGCATGGGCCTGGGCAGTTTTTAGTACTTCCATGCATTTATGGAAACTGCCATGCAGTTATGGAAACTGCCCACCAGTTGGAAATTTGAAATGCATGTATAAATAGTCTAATTTATATATGTAATTCATATAGGAAAAACAAGTATTAGAATTCTGCACTTGTAATATTTATGCTAGGCAGTTAGGCAAAAGCTGAAAGCATAATTCTTGGTTGTAATCCTTTATATTTATGGAAATATAAAGTTGGGCTGTGGAGCTCGTAAATTCTATGTGTATTATATTTTCTTGGTAATTAAACACACTTGCACACACGAGGGACTTGGTGTAGCACTCTTGGTTCTTTGTAATTCCGCTGCAAAGTTAATTTAGGTTGATGGGTGACAACCTCTTGGAATGCTGACTGGTTTTGACAAGGTGCACAGTTGGGCGACAAGAATCAAAACTAGGCCGCGCAGGTTTCAGTTTGGTGTTGAAAAATTGACCCTGTGACAACTGGTATCAGAGCCAGGTTGTGAGTTTTGTGGGCTTAAACAACGATGGTTGGAGGAAATACAACTGGTGAAAGATTGGCTGGATTGGAGGAATTCGTGGGAGTTCCATTGTCAACAGATGACATCTGTTTGGCAAATCAAGTTCAAGTTCTGAGGGAGGAACTTGTTGCATTTAAAGAGATGGTGACTGGGGTGATGGCTACAAATGATGCAAAATTCACTGATCTATTTGCAACAACTGCTGCATTGTCTGGGATGGTGAAGGACGAGTTGCAAAAGATGGCAGATGAAGTTGTTATTTTAAAGAGGGTTGTTACTGGTGGTCATGTTGGTGGCACGAGGGAGAGCCACTCGAAGGTAAAAATTCCAGAACCAAAAGCCTATGGTGGTGCAAGGGTTGCAAAAGATCTGGAAAATTTCTTATGGGACATGGAGCAGTACTTTAAAACTTCCCACATTGATGAAAGTGAGCAAGTTTCAATCACGAGTATGTACTTGGTTGGCGATGCAAAGTTGTGATGGCGAACTCGTACTGATGGTGATGCGAGTGTGGACAGGCCTGTCATAACCACATTCGAGGCATTGAAGAAGGAACTTAAGGAGCAATTTCTGCCACTTAATGCTTCTTGGCTTGCTAGGGAAAGTTTAAAAAATCTCAAACAAATGGGGGTTGTTTGAGATTATGTGAAGGAATTTAGTTCTTTATTGTTGGATATAAAGAACATGTCGGATGAAGAAAAGTTGTTCAACTTCTTGGCTGGCTTAAAACCTTGGGCACAAGCAGAATTAAGGAGGCAGGCTGTCAAAAACTTGCCAACTGTTGTGGTTGCTGCTGATAGTTTGGTTGACTACAATAAAGCTGGTTCTTCAAGTGACCCTGATAGAGGGAAAAACAGTGGGAAGAATTATAGGGATGAGGGCAGAAACAAGAAGAATGATAAGAAAATTGGCAATAGAGATGCCAAGGAATCAAGGCAGTCTCAAGGCATTGGTGACAAGGGGTGCTTTATTTGTGATGGGCTACATTTAGCAAAGAATTGTCCCAGAAAAAAGAGACTGAATGCTCTTTGTGTTGAGGAGCGGAATGAGGAAAATGAGGAGGTAAATGATGGGGTGCCTGCTAGGGTCAACCCTATGGGTTTGGTGACACTAAGGACTGAAAAATATGTTGAAGGCGAAGGGTTAATATATGTGAAGGCTTTAGTGAATGGAAAGGCAGTAATGGCTTTGGTGAACACGGGTGCTACAAATAGCTTTATTGTTGCGCATTGTGTTGATGAACTTGGAATGGAATGGGCTCCAAGCTCACATCAGATTAAGACGGCGAATGCTGAGGTACAACAGATTCGGGGCACTTCAAAGGTGGATTTGAAGGTTGGTAAATGGACAGGTAACTTTGGGTTTAATATTGTTGCCTTTGATGATTTTGATTGCATTCTTGGCATGGATTTTCTGCAATTGACCAAGAGTGTTGTCATGCCACATCTTGGAGGGTTTTTGATTAAGGATAAAGCATGTCCTTGTTTTTTTAAAGCTGTTCCTATGAAGGTTAATGAGGGCAAAAAGAAAGTTACAAAGTTGGGCGCTGCACAAATTATAGTTGACGAAGTGGTTTGCAAAATCCAGCCGAAGGAAGGCACGTCAGCTTAATTTGGTGGCACACTTGGTACTTTTGTGGATAGGCCTGAATTTTTGTCTCCAAGGGCTGGGGACACCGCTGGGATTTAGGACAACAAGCATTGGGTGTGTAGGCGACTGGGCGTCTACACATATTCATCAAGCATGGCGCAAGGTGACTTTTCTTTGGAAGGATGGAAACTGGTATTGGGTTGATTTTGGTCAGCTTATGGTAGTTGGCTTAAGGCAGTGGTGCCTAGATGCATATGGTTGCAGCCTTGGTTTAATAAGGCATTGGGTTTTGATATTACGTTTTGCTACTCGGAGGGAGGCTTTCTCAAATGGGTCAGCAATTTGATGAGGGCATCAAACTCTAAGTGGGGGAGGGTTTGTAACACCTTTTGGTTTAAAGATTCTAGTTTGGCACACTAAGGCACAAACCAAAGTCAAGCGACGCTGAGCTGGACAGCGGCGCGCGCATTGGTGCGCTTGGCGTAGGCGGCGCCATGGGGCGACACATTGGCGACAATTGGGGCACCATGGATTTCTAAGATATTGAGCTGGCTTGTGGGCTAATTTTATGTGGGCAAAGCACTTAGATGGGAGCTGAAGCTAAAGTCCAAGTTGGCTAAGTCAAGGTATGAACTGGGCACATGTTTTGTGGGATAAAAGGAGAATTTGACAAGTGTCATGTTTTGTGAAAATGAAGCAACTTCTAGGTGGAGGAAGATTGTTGAAAGAATAATAGCTGAGAAGAAGAAGAGTGAAAGGTTGTTGATGATAAACTCTGAAGAATATGAGCCTGGATACATACTTGAAGATGGAACAGAAAGAGCAATGAAAAAAGGGGATGCAAAGGTCAAAATGGTGTTAGGAATTCCTACACTAATCTTAAATCCTGATGGTATGAAGACCTGTTGCATTGCCTTAGATGAAAGTATGGAGAGGTCATCAATTTATGCTCTAAGGGCTGCAATAATTCAAATAGATGATTCTTCTGAGAACATGAGGGAATTGAAGGAAAAGCTTGTTGATTTATTGAAAGATGCTGAAGAAAAGCTCCTAAGTCAATTTTTGAAAGAGGACTTCTCTTACATAAAAATCTGAGTCTAAAAAGGGTAAACAAACTCTGATGCATTTGTCTTGTATTTCTGACATCATAAGTGAAATTTATGTTTTAATTCTTAAAGCATAAATTGGGGGAGATTGTTAGGAATGCAAACACTGATGATTGTCAGAGAATACTAAACAGAGTTTATGCTGACGTCATCAGAGTTTAAGGAAGCTGTCGGTCAGAGTTTACTCTATCAGAGAATACTCAATCAGAGTTTACTCTAACAGAGAATGCTCAAATCAGAGAATGACAAACCGACAGAGTTTAGCTTCAGAGTCTACCAGAAAAGGAAACAGACAAATCAGAGTCTGATTTGGATAGTAAGAAGGAATTCAAGTGCAAGTCTAATTACCTTATTAAAGCTATTCTTATCATAATCTGTTTTGTAATTGTATTTGTAGCTGTGTCTATATAAACACAGAGATAGGTTATAATTCAATGTCGAATTCTTTAAGCAATAGTTATATAACCTAGCAGCTTTTAAGAACATTATTTCTTGAGAGTTTTGTATTCAAGATCATTAATAATACAAAACAATATTCCATTCTATATACTTGTGTTCATAATCGATTTACAGGAACTATTACATTCAACCCCCTTCTGTAATAGATTGATTATTCTGGGAAACATACCCCTAACGACAAACCATGATAACTCCCTTGTTCCAATTATATATAGGATATAATGTGTATGTGTGTGTATGAATCATGTCGTGAGGATAAAAGAATCTCTTATCTCTTATATTCTGTTATATATATATATATATATATATAT
>QRFB01020003.1:0-19115 GCA_008931105.1 Oenanthe javanica
CAACTGTTAGTTTCTAAAAATTTCATCAAGAGCCTACAAACTTAGGCCTCAAACTTTCCATTTCCTAACATCTTCATCTGGTATTGATGATTAGATTCACGGTGAGGATGGGGTCACTCTGGATAGACAACCATTAGTAGTTTTCATTAGTTCATGATTTGAATAAATTGGCAAACTTTAGACTCTCAGTATAAATTGGTACTTTTGTTTTGTTTTGCAGCCTGGTTTATGACTTTAAAAATTGTATTATTTTTAGATATAAATCTTATTAGGTAGTAAGAGTAGACATGATTCCATTTAGATTTATTAGAAATTGTGGTTTTCTTTTATTAAATCGTCATATAGCTTCCGCACTCTGACTTTAGATTTGATTATAAGCATTGAGGTCACGCCTCAAAAATGGGGTGTGACATATATATATTCTTAATAGACTTCTAACACGAGCACTATCTCGAGTTGCACCTTAATTATAAAGTATGGAAGAAGAAGAAACCAAACTTAGAGCAGTTGAACTTTTTTGGGTGTCTAGCCTATATGAAGGTACCAAATGCAGATACAAATAAACTTGCTCATCAGAATAAAGCTGTGATGTACCTGGGCACTGAACCTGGAACTAAATCATGTCACTTATTTGATCTAGAAGAAGCTAAAATATATGTTAACCGAGATGATGTATTTGATGAGGGTAAATTATGGTTATAGGAACAACTTAAAGGTGAAAGAAATCTAGCACCAGTGATACTTACCGTTCCTGGGTATGTATCTGCAGCCTGTATGGAAGGTGNCAGCACGAGTGATACTTACCGTTGCTGGGTATGTATCTGCAGCCTGTATGGAAGGTGGTGTTATACTCTCTACGCAAGAAACCCCAACTGAAACACCAAATCTCTTAAAAATAAGAGCTCAACCATTTTAGTATACATCATTTGATCATTCAGAGGTGGTTGGGTCCTACCAAACTCCATCTGATGAAGTTGACAGTATACCAAGAAGATTTAAATCTTTAAGTGATGTATATGAAAATTATGACCAAGTAGAGGTAGATGGTGAATCAATGTATCTTGGTATAATCCTGTTGGATTAAAAATGGTATTTTAATTAAAAGGGATACTAATGGAAATGTGATCAAACATAAGGCGAGATTAGTAGCGAAAAGTTATGTTCAGAAATATGGAATAGATTTTGAAGAAGTTTATGCTCTAGTGGTAAGGATAGAAATAGTGTGTTTGCTTCTTGCACTTTCAACCCAACAAGGATGGAAAGTTGTCAGATTCAACAATGTAGATTATAGAGATATAGAGAGAGAGAGGGTAGAGCACAAAATAAGATTTGTATTACGCTTGTTCACCAAGTTTGTTACATATGGTCTATTTATACTATAAATAGGAACATTCTAGATCTTATTATATACAGCTGTTATAAGTGATTTTCCCACTCTTTCTATTTATTCCTTGTTAGCATCTTGAGGTGTGTTGATATGCCTTGTATCTGTAATATCCCCCATCAAGGTGGAGGGTTGGAAAATATTGAGAACACCCAACTAGGAAAGAAGAAACTGAAGATGCATAGAGGCAAGAGACTTGGTGAAAATATCTGCAGGTTAAGATGCTGAGGAAATATAAGCAGTTTTGATTATGCCGAATTGCAGTTTCTCCCTGACAAAGTGACATTCATGTTCTATGTGCTTGGTTTGCTCATGAAACACGGAGTTGGAGGCTATGTAAAGAGCAAATTTGCTATCACAAAATAGTATAACAGGTGTAATGTTGTAGTACCTAAATGTGTGAAACAAGCTGATAAGCCAAATTAATTCACAATAGGTGTCTACCATACACCTGTACTCAGCTTCAGCTAATGATCTAGAGACTGTATGCTACTTTTTGAACTTCTATAAATTCAATGAAGAACCAAACTTGACACAGTAACCGGTCAAAAAGTGTCGAGTCTTTTGATAGACACCCCAGTTGGAGTCATAAAATGCAGTCAAAGTAGGCTTAGAATCTGCAGACATTAGTAAGCCCTGGCCATGAGAGCCCTTGAGGTACCTAATGACCTCGTAAGCAGCATGTAAATGGTCAATTATTGGTGTGGCTATGAACTGAGATAATACTTGAACTGAGTAACTTAGATCAGGCCTGGTGACAATGAGATATAAGAGACGACCAATAATTCTTCTATAAAGGGAGGTATTAGTGGCAGAAAGAATTATACTTTCATTTTTCTGAAGTGAATGATTTTAATCCATTAGAATTTCTGGAGCGCTCCTAGGAGACCATTGTCTGGAAGTATATCCAGTGTATATTTTCTCGGATGAAAATAAATGCCAACTGAAGATCTTGCCACTTCAATGACCAGAAAAAACTTTAGATCTCCCAAATCTTTAACTTTGAACTTGGTGCTTAGGAAATCAATATTAAGTTGGATTGCAGACTGGTTACTTCTAGTGATAAGGATGTCATCCACATAAACCAAAATGGCTACAAACTGAGAAGAAGTAAGTTTGGTGAAGATACTGTTGTCTGAGTGAGATTGAGTGAAGCTCGTAGACTTCAAGGCCGTAGAAAATTTGGTGAACCAACACCTGGGGGCTTGCCTTAGTCCATATATAGATTTTCTAAGTTTATCACCCAATTTTCTGTATCTGTGACATCATTAAGGATAAGAATAGATGAGAGTTAAAAATAGCTAGGAGGAACCCTCATGTAGACAGTCTCTTTAAGATTGCCTTGAAGAAAGGCATTGGTGATGTCCAATTGGGAGATGGACCAGCCTTGAGCAGCAGCAATGACAATTAGCAATCTTACAGTAGTCATTTTTGCCACAGGGGCAAACATCTCAAAATAATCCAAACCATAAGTTTGTGTGAAGCC
Source organism: Oenanthe javanica (assembly GCA_008931105.1). NCBI lineage: Eukaryota > Viridiplantae > Streptophyta > Magnoliopsida > Apiales > Apiaceae > Oenanthe > Oenanthe javanica. The sequence continues at coordinate 2,871 of QRFB01020003.1, forward strand.
CTTGGCAACCAACCAGGTTTTAAACCTCTCCACTGAGCCATCAGGGTTGTATTTGACTTTAAAAATTCATTTATAATTAATAATATGTTGATTAGCAGGTTTTGGGACCAAGTCTCATGTGTGATTACTTTCCAATACATTTAACTCAAGTTTCATAGCAGTTAACCATTTGGAGACGGTTGATACTTATTTATAAGTGTATGGAGTGGGAATAGATGAAGTAGCACATAAGTAGTTAACATGTGAAGGAGAAAAGGCTTGATAAAACATGTAGTCATGAAGGGGATACTTACAGTGAGATGAAGCAACAGCTGCATTGACATAGGAGAGATTGATGGTGGAGGTGGGAAGGCCTGTGAAATCTTTATACTTTGCAGGCATCACCTTATGTCTAACAGGTCTAGAGTGAGTTATGTCTAACAGGACTAGAGTGAGCAATAGGAACTGTGGGACAAGGTATGGATAGAACTGGGGACTGTATCATAGGTTTAGGTACAGTGGTAGATGTAGGTGTAAAATTGGGAATGGTAGAGGATTCAGATTTAGTAGTAAAAGGGGAATCTGGGAAAATATAAGTGGTAGACGGAGGAGGAATAATGGGAGGTGCAACTGGTTCAGTAACTTGAAAAGGAAAAAAAAATCCACAAATGTAACATCCTTGGAAATAAAGCATTTTCTAGTGTAAAGTTCAAGAACTCTGTAGCCTTTCTTATGGAATGGGTACCCTAGAAAAAAATATTTAAGAGTCTTAACTGAGAACTTATCTTTAGGGGAGTATAGATCAGAGATATAACATAGGCACCCAAAAGTTTTCAAATATGAGTATTCTGGTATTTTGTTAAACAAGATTTCATAAAGAGATTTGAATTTAAGAACAGATATGGGTAGCATATTTATGAGGTGTGTGGTAGTAAGGATGCAATATCCCCATAGAGTAATGGGAAGATTGACCTAAATCTTAAGTGACCTGGCAACATTCAGAAGATGTTGATGTTTTCTCTGTACAATCCCATTTTGTTGGGGTGTATGAGGACAAGTGGTTTGATGTATGATGCCCAAAGATGCAAGGTGATAAGACATATCATGATTAACAAACTCTGTACCATTGTTTGTTCTCAAAACTTTTACTATTTTTTGAAATTGAGTTTTAACATATTAGAGAAAAATTTAAAGTAATAAGGGAACTTGAGATTTCTCAGTACAAAGAAATTAAAACCCAGGTGTATTTGGAACAATCATCTACTATAGTAAGAAAATGATTACATTTACCATGAGTGACATGTTTATAGGGTCCCTAAACATCACAATGCACTAAATCAAACACTGCACTAGATATAGTAGTACTAGTGGGAAAACTAGGTCTAATTTGTTTGGACAACTGACAAATTTTACAATGACCAGTAGACTCAATTTCACTCTTAGGAATACAAGATATATGATCTAATACAGTACTAGAGGGATGTCCAAGTCTGCAGTGCCACTTATTTACTTGAGGTGAGGAATTGGTAATCTGATAAACTTGAGAATTTGACAGGAGTTTATGGCTATGTAGCTTGTAAAGGCCTTCTTCTAAATCACCAATCTCTTTCTCCATCTTCAGTGCAGGGGCCTGTAGAATGCATTTAGTAGGCAAAAACAAAATTTGACAAAAGAGTGATTTGGTTAGTTGTGGTACAGACAAAAGATTATATTGAAATTGAGGTACTACAAGTACATCTTGCAGACTAAAATAAAGTGATAGATGCACATTACCAATATGACTGGCAATTGATATATCACCATTGGGTAAGTAAATTTCAGAATGAACAGGTTTGTAATTATCAAGTAAGTGTAAGTGTGGGGTGATGTGATGTGTGGCTCCAGAATCAAGTATCCAAGTGTGTTGAGGGGATTGAAAATTGGAAAGGTTAGCATATATAACTGAATTGGTTAGATAAAAAGAGGTACCTGCACATGAACTGTTTGTATGATTGATCCAGAGAGCATAGGCTGCAGCAGGGGAGTGCATCTTAGCTTAAAGCATAGTAATCAACTGTTGACATTGTGCATCAGATATATTGGCATCAGAGTGAAGTAGAGACTAGTTCTCAGAGACAGAGGTGGATTGATTATGTGGCATTGCAGTAGTAGATGACTGCATAGCAGATTGAGTAGATTTCTTGTCAGTGTATGCTTTCACATTGGGCTTGGGTTGACCATACAACCTATGCCAGTCAGGATACCCATGAAGAGCAAAACATTTATCCCTGTGATGGCCAGTCAACTTGCAGTAATCATGCATAATTGAGGTATTTGTAGTTCTTCTATTATCCTTTTTAGAATTGTTAAATCTGGTTTTAGATGAACCTTGTCCAAATCGCACATTCATAGGAGTGTTACCATGAGTTAGAGAGGCATTGTGAACACTATCCCTCTAGTTTTCCCCTTGGAGCAACATGGCATAAGCATGACTAAGATTGGGTAACAGACTCATTAACAGTATTTGACCTCGAATAGAAGTAAATTGCTCATTGAGTCCCTTAAGAAACTGATTTAGTTTCATCAGTTGTTCATATTCAATCAATTTCTGAGTATGTAATCAAGTACATGAAGTAGTAGGACAAGTGCATCTAGGTATAGGTGCAAGATTGTCTAATTCATCCATGAGACCTCAAAATTGAGTAAAGTAAGTTGTGATAGATTTACTACCTTGAGTCAGCGATGACAATTCTTTGCGCAAATTAAATAATCGAGGTACATTATTCTGAGCATATCGATGATGAAAATCATCCCAAATTTTCTTCACAGTGGTCATGTAAACAACACTTTTATGAATATCAGAGGAAACAGAGTTTAGAATCCAGGAGATTACCAAATCGTTGCTTCTCATCCAAAGAGCTAATTGAGGGGAGTTAGCATCTGGTTTGACCTGTGTGCCATCAACAAACCCTAGCTTAAGCTTGGCGGACAAGACAATGGAGACAGAACGGCTCCAATGGTGATGATTTTGATCAGTAAGGATTTCACTAACTATTGAAAGTCCTGGATGATCAGTGTTGCTGAGATAATACGGATGATTGATGTCAATTACAGGTGTGGCAGCCAAGGCATTTGAGCTTGGCGTGGATGAAGAAGATGCTATTACAGCAGCTAAGTATGAGCGCATCATACAATGCGGAAGATTACGGATCTAGTATGAAAGGTTGTGATACCATTTCAGATTCAGCAATGTAGAGAGAGAGAGAGAGAGAGAGAGGGTAGAGCACAAAATAAGAATTGTATTATGCTTGTTCACCAAGTTTGTTACATATGGTCTATTTATACTACAAATAAGAACATTCTAGATCTTATTATATACAGTTGTTATAAGTGATTTTCCCGCTCTTTCTATTTGTTCCTTGTTAGCATCATGAGGTGTGTTGATATGCCTTGTATCAGTAACAAAAGTCCATCATTCAGATGTCAAATAAGCTTTTCTAAATAGAAAACTTCTGGAGGAAGTGTATGTCTCACAACTAGAAGGGTTTGTGAAAAACGGAATGGAGCAAAAGGTATACAAATTGTATAAATGTTTGTATGGGTTATGCCAAACGCCAAGATCATGGAATTGTCGTTTGGATAAATGTTTGAAGGGACTTGGTTTTGTCAGATGTTCACATGAGTATGCAGTATACACTAAGTGGAAAGATGGAGAGACTTTGGTGGTTGCAGTTTAAGTGGATGATCTTTTGGTTACAGGAAGTAGTGTTGTCAAAATTGGAGAATTCAAGACACAGATAAACAATGAGTTTGAAATGAGTGATATGGGATTGTTATCTTACTATGTTCCTAATAAGGTTTACTTGATGACAAACAATTCTCGAGCAGTCTGCCTATGCAAGAAAGATTTTTAAAAAATTTGCTTTGGAATGTCCGATAGTAATTCATCGGAGTATCTTATGGAATCGAAGTTGAAATTATTCAAAGATGAAAAAGGGATTATAGTCGAATCCACAGATTTTAGAAGAATAATTGGAAGCTTGATGTATTTAACACATACTCGTCCATATATTTCATTCGCTATGGAATGGTGATCGAGTAGATATATGGAAAGACGTACTGATCTTCACCAGCATACTACTGATATGGCATTCTATTTCAATGGGAGCCTAGTTACTTGGGCATCACAGAAGCAAAAGGTGGTGGCACTCCCATCACGTGAAGCAGAATTTATGGCAGCAACAACAGCAGCTTGTCAAGCCATTTGGTTGTGAGGACTGCTGTTTCAAATTACAAGACAAACATTAGATTTTTTACTACTGCACAATGATGTTCCTCTAACTTCCAAGGAAATTATTCATTTTTGTTAAACATTAGAAGCATATTAAACTCATATTATTATTTGTTGTAGATGATGAAATTGTTAGGCCACACAACACTCTTTAACTTCTTATCTCCACGTTATTATGATAGATATTGCCCATTTTTGTGTGGGGGCAGAATTCGCACCGATTTATTTTTGGACTCCTTTGAATGCTTATATTTAAAATAAATTTTGTGACTTGTGTTGAACACCTACGAAAACTTATCAGTTTATTTACCATTTTGAATGAGAATTAAAAGAATCCGAGGTCCATAATTTAGATTTCTCCAATCATGTCGATAGAAAATCAACGGAAATTAATCTCCTGGAGAAAGAATGATATATATTCGTTGTTTCAACGAAGTACTAAAACATAGCTATTGATTAAATAGAAATTAAACAGTCTTGCAAAGTTAAATCTTATATGAAGAACTGAGTATAGAGGTGATACTTCTGAAATAATCTTCACGACAAGGAATTGTTAACCCTCCCATAGGATGCTCAAATCCAAACTCTTCTTCAGTCCAATGTAATAATTCTTGGAATAGAGGATGACTCAAGTAAGATATAGGTATGACAAATCTTTTCTGAGTTTCTCCAACATAGACTGCAAAACGGCCTTTCGGAACATCTGCAGTGCCTCGAATTCTCGGTGAAATACTCCTTCGGAGCTTTTGCTTGACTTGTGTTATCTTAACCGATCCAATACCCATGTTTAAACACAATTCGAAAACTCTCGATATTATGAATACAGATTATATGAAAAGAATGTGTACGTCCGAATAATTAATTTAGAATTCCATGCTAGAGGAATATATATACAGGGCAAACAAAGTTGACAAACATATCAAGTTCATTAGATGGAGAAAAATCACATGGTTTTGCCCCCATTAGTTGGAAGACATAATGCCCTACCACTCTAGGGCAGCAACAAAGAGAACCGCAACTTGTACCTGTTTTTAAACTATTAGATATCCACATTCTTTTAATCTACTATTAACAAAATGTACTACTAGAAGTCCATGTCATTTAGATAGAAGACCATTCATGAGGAAATTAAACAATATGTTGAATGTCGTATAATAGAAGAAATGAAGTTAGGGGACTAGTGGCATTTCAAGTTGAGCATGTCTCCTAGCCAAAATATAATCAATAATTCCTGAACCTATCAACTCAGCAAAACTTTATTTATTCATTGTTTTGATTGTATATTTGAATCTTTGTGCCAATTAATTATGTAAACAGCCTTTAGGTGTCAGGTACCAGTGTAAACTATGACAACCTTGAAATTAAAACCTCTTGTTAATTATTCTCCCCACCTTGTAGCAGTGGAGTACGCAGCTTGTTTCTAGCTAGGTGTCATTGAGAAAAATGTACTGTAAAACGTACTGTACCTTGTTTCAAATATTGTTCTCTATATCTGGGAACTATATACACCTTCAAATATTGAATCACAAAACTCTGATACTCCACCTAAAAATAAAACCGGTCAACTTTGCAGGTAGAACATCAAATTCAAAAAACTTTAAAATACATAATTCAATCGCTATTACTTTTTAAATAAATTATTTATTAATTTAATTTTTATTAAATTAAGTTATTAATATGATTATGTATCTATATAAAACTTCCTATGACTTACTATCTTACTATTTTTATACAAATTGAATATATTTTTAAAACTTGATTTTTAATTAAAAAGATAAAATAATTACTAGCTCCGTTTCAAAATAGTAGTCCTGTTTTGACTTTTAAAAATCAAATTGTCTCATCTTTGACTGAATTTTAATTATTATCAGTGTAAAATTTTGAAAATTTGAAAAATAAATTTTAAAGTATATCATTTATATTTTATAATGATGTAAATTTTGAAATATTTTTTAATGATATAACATATGTAAATTGTAGTTAAAGTTAAGTTAAATTGACTTTGAAGAATCAAAACAGGACTACTATTTTGAAATGGAGTTAGCAAATAATTTAATGACTTGATTGCAAGTTTTCTGAATTAGATAACTCGCATGCAAGTTGGATGTGAGTTAAAATGATGTTTTAGCCGTTAAAGAAATATTACATATGTTATATAATTAAAAATATTTAAAAATTATATAATTAAATAGTATATTTAATTTACTTTAAAATATAATTTTGAGTAATTTAAAATTATATTATAAATAGACACCTTAATATAAATATATGAAATTTAAATTTTGAATAATCTAAGATGGCAAGTTGGATTATAATGATCTAGTACAGAATGCGTGACATCTTACCATCAATCCAATTTTACCATCAATGGATATTTATATTATGGGAACAATTTTACCATCAATCCAATTTTTTTTATGGCTGCTTTTTAACATCGATGACTGTTGTTATTGCCAGTGTGATCCAGGACTAGTTAATTAGGTTTAAGCGAAACTTTAAGTTCATTTCATATTCCTGTTTTGCACTTGGCGTGGCCTTAGCTTTAACTGCTCTTTACAGGTTGTGAAACTTTTGAGTTGTCAAGATATTGATTCCCAACCATGCACTCCGTACGAGCATGGTTTATTCTACATACAAAATGGTTTATTCTGAGTTAAGCTCGAGTCATTATTTAGCCCGCAAGAGATATTAAGTACTCCCTTCATCTCGTGTTTTTTTTTTAATTTTGTGCAGTCAAATTGTAAATTAAAAATTATTCTTTTACATTTTTCAAAAACTTAAAAATACATTTTAAAGTTTATTAAATATATTTTTAATGATATAATTTTTAATTTTTTCTTAATTATATATTATGTGTAATATTTAATCAAAAATTGATTAATTTGACTAACAAAAATAGAGAGATGAAGGGAGTATATATAAATACTACTGAAAACCAAAATTAAGAGTCATTTCTAATTATATTCAGCTGGAACATTTCTTACTAGCTTCATTGCAAAATTCAATCTTTACCTTTACAATTTAACACACACACATATATATATACTCCCTTCACCTTACAATAAGTGTGCTCTTTGATTATTTGATTTTTTTATAGTCAAATTTATCCAATTTTTGACTGTAAATTAAAAATTATTATTTTACATTTTTCAAAACCTGAAAAATACATTTTAAAGTTTATTAGATATATTTTCTGATAATATAATTTTTATTTTTTTCTTAGTTATATATTATGTGTAATATTCGGTCAAAAATTTGTCAATTTGATTAACAAAATTCAAAAGAGGACATTTTGTTAATAATAAATATTCTGAAACTAGTATTTTATATATCGAATTCGGCTGGAACAACAAATCATAAACTAAACTATTGAGTTCTTTCCTATAAACATAATTAATATCCAGCTAGCTTAATTTACTTTCAAATTGAATTTTCAAGTACAATATAAGTTTAAAAATACTCAAAACTTCTATAAAATACCTGTGTGTTCAGACACATCGTCACATGCACGATTATGTGTTGAAAAATTGAAAAATTGCATGTTTCTAAGGCTTAGAAAAATTAAAGTATGGGGTTTGCTTTCAGAAGAAACTAACTTCAACTCAGCAAATCATGTACTTGTTAGATTATTATATATTTTGCTTCAATATATATAATGTAATAGTCTGTCTGTATCATCAACAACTTCACTAATCACAACTATGTAGCATATTATAGTATGTGTTGATGTCCTAGGCGAGCTAGCGCACATGTGTCTGTGGCCTCCATGCACTATTTACTCTGTTGATGCAATATGTGGTAGGCCAACAAAATCTTTACATACATGTTTTCCATATCCAAGAAATGTGTCAGTACTGGTCAGCATAATTTAGTGCGAGGAGGACTTTCATTCTTTTGTATTGCCAACAGGCCCAACACTACTCCAAAAGTTAGATTTCCTCATCACAAAGTAATTAAATTTATTATGGAATACACTGAGCAATAATAATGTAAGAGTTGATATGGGTTGTTCAAAAATACTGAGCGGTATTTTTTATGTTGGCATTAATTTTCACACGTGAAAGCTAGAAATATATTCCTCCTTCTGATTCATGCGTATGTTAAATTGAATGAATGCAGCTATATATTGCGATCACTACAAAAGAAATTATTTCATCTCGGTGTTGAATTAGACGAACAAGATCTTAATTGCTAGAAAAAATGGCCTTCTCTTAGTGATCGAGACTTATCAATTGCAAATATTAGTGTTGTAAATGACAATTGTACAATTTATTTTTAAACAATATATATTAGAGGATCTCGGATAGTAATATGTAAATTAACAGTTAGCTAAAATGGTTGTTTATAATGATTATGTAAATTATGTACTTCAATGTAATTGTAATAATTATTTATAATTATAATTATATAAAATTATATACAAGGGTATGAGTTCCACAAATATAGCTAGCTAAATATAGTGATTTGTATTTTTTACCAAGACGCAAGAGGGTGTCTGTGCCTCAATTTTTATATAAATAATGTCGAGTATATGTTATATGAATAATTTACTTAACGAATTTTTAGCCTCGGAGAGGCCCACTTGAGAACGTAAGCCTATTACTCTTTTATCGAAGAAGGTAGCTAGGCTTATATAGTTGGTCGATAAATCGCTTGCAAGGCAGATGAAGCAAATTTTTTGCATCGGTTTCGGTAATAATATAAGTCGGCTGCTTTGGCACGAACAATACACTTTATACATACCAGTTATTGGTTGTCAATGTTTGATATATTTTCTCAAAAAAAATTAAAAATGTTTGATACACAATGGAGAAACCGTTGCATGTTCTCTGAAACATGTACTTTAGCACTCTGCCCAAACATCAATCAGACCACTGATATTTTGACTAAGCTTATCTCGTTACATTTTTAGTAGGGTCTAATGTTTCCAAAATGATTACTTAATTAACCAATTAAGTAGTGGATCAGTACGTGACACATACAGTAATAATAATGAACCAGCCGGAAGACCATGTATATTAAGATTATGAAAAGTAGTTTTAGCGCTGACATATCCTATAAATAATTTATTAGTTGAAATATATATATATATTTTTCAATTTGTAAATAGGTTATAAGGAGAGACAAACCGTAACTTAATTGGTCTATAAATTATTACGATAAAAGTTGGATCATTAAAATTTGTCATTTCAAACAGGGAAGTTGGTCCTTAAAATACAAATTTACGGTTGACACAGTTAAAAATCATAAAATGTTTATTTTAAGAGCAGTCAAATTAACGAATCCCTCTGATTCAAATGAATAAAAATTCGGTACTAACACTATTTGTTTTTAATTATAAATTATATGTATAATTGTTTATTGACCTAATTACATATAATTTGTGTTTGGTAACATGAATATCATTTCAAATAATAGATTCAAATGACATGATTTAAGTTATTATTTCATATTCTTAGATTTGTAATAATATTTTCATGTTTTGGAATTCAAATAAAATCTAAATCCAAATTCTTTGATTATCCAAACATGTTATTTCATCAAATCCATAATTTAAAATAAAATTTATGTTCCCAAACATGTCAATATAATTTGAGTTTTCTTGAGAGTGTAACTTTTTCGGGCGGGGGGAAGATTTGTCTAAATTTAGAGTGTGAGCTTGGAGTGTAACTTGGAAAGAAACTGGGTTTTGGAGAGCTAGTTTTGTTTCAAAGAACCATAGAAGTTACAACGGCAAGGTGGCCATGACGTTTAAACACAGTTAGAACTTAGAACAACTATAAGTCTATTTTTAGGGTGTGCTTGAGAAAGCAAAACATAAAATATAAAAAAACTCTAAAGGTCTATATTTCTTTTTTTTTATTATTATTGGAAAAGGTCTATATTTCTAATATGAAAAATACTTGCATATTCTAATATCCAATCGATCAAGTGCATGTTGAGGTTTTTTGCTGTACAGGACCAAATCTTGAATTTAAATCACAAATAAAATCGGTACAAACTAGCCCAAACAGAACAATATGATAAAATTCACGAATTGTTTTGTACTGTATTAGAATATGATGGATAGTAGGTCACTGGGTTCATTTTGTATTGGATTAGAAGTTTAGAAATAATGTTAGAGTATGAATCCGATAAGAAACTAGTGTTATATTGAGTACAACTCTAATAAAAATAAAATTGGAATATAAAATAAAAACTAAACCTTATCACTATTTTATACTACACAATCACCGGTTTATAAATTATTGATCACTATTTTATATACTAAAATTCACCGGTTTTGTTCCTTACGAATTTATTAAATCTGTTTGTTTCACATGCATAACAATGGTGATCGAGGATTGAGATTATTGTTAGAAGTGGTTGGATGATTAGTAGTAGTGACATTGCATGATGGTGATATTCGTGATTATATGTTATATACACTTTAATAGTTGAGAAGAGAGGGGTGTGGGAGATAATTTCTGATGAGAAATCACCAGAGAAAATGAAGGGAGGAGTGAGGGGGTCGAGGCTCGGCTGGGACTAATGGTTGGGGGCTTGGTTTGGGTGGAGGGGATTTACTATCTATTTTTATTATAATATTACTTTCTATTAAATGAAATGCCTATATAAATAGAGAGAGAGAAAAAAGAGAGAGAGAGAGTCCTACTCCTCTAGAAAGTAGCTTAAAATAAAAAATAGAAAGTAAGCCGAACCCATAAAAAAATTACAAGCCTAGCCCAGAAATATGTAATAACCACTTCAAAAAATTTTAATAATTCAAAATATTATACACACATGATACACACAACCCGAAGCATCTCTCCACTCCCACTCCCACTCTACCTCTTCTCTTACTAACGGCAAGTTCACTGTTTTGAACAGCTAATCGGCGTGAATCACTAATTTATCCGGCAATTGTACTAATTCAACTAGTTTTACCGCAATTTTGAAGCAAGTTTCGAAAATTTGAAAAACGTTCGAGCTATTACAACAATCATTAAGGTAAACGATCACTAAAATCACGAACAAGGTACGTTACTTTCAATTTACAGTTAGTTTGTATAGTTTTTTGCTATAGCTACAATGTTTTAAGATATATGTATGTATTTATGCATGCATGTTTCATTTTTAGTAATTGTAATGATTGTTAAAGGTTTTGTTCTTATTCAAATTGAACTATTATAATAATTTCTGACTATACATTAAATTACTACAGTAGAAAGTGATTAGCGTGCAAAAATATGCAAAATGCATCTGAAATTAGGGTTTCAAAACTCCTAATTCAAAATTATAAAATTTTAGTACAAAAACACTAATTTGATTATATTATTGTTCTTTACAATTTTTATGTGATTTTTATATTAAATTTATATGCATTAATCAATTTTATGTTTTTCTATGATTTTGATAATCTAATGTGACTATCTTATGATTGTAACGAGCCTTTACAAGTTTAGATCAATTTTAGTTTGTTTTTGTTATTAGTTTTACCTTTTTTTATGTTATAACTAGTGATTTTAGTTTTAGTTTGTTGTGATTCATTTTACTGTTATAGTATAGATTTACTATACTAGTTATAGTATAACTAGTGATTTTAGTTTAGTTTAAGATTTTCTAGCAAATTATATCTTAGCTTGCCAGTGGTGTTGTATGAGGTGTTCAAGAAAGAAATGAGGATAGTATATGTATAAATGTGTTTGAGGAGCAAGACAAGCTTAAAGTGTACGATGCCTGTTTGTGGTCATTGTTTTCATTCTAAGTGTGTGGATAAATGGCTTTCCACTCACTCGAGTTATCCGATCTATCGAGCTGATCTCCGAGTTGAATCACTTGTTTGATGCTATTCTTAAACCTCCTACTACTAGTCATTAAACTTGTAAATATATATATATATATATATATACAGTGGCGGAGCTAGGATTCAAAGTTAGGGGGAGCCAAAATTTTTTTTTTTACTCGTTTCTCTCTTTCTCTAAAATTAACTTTCAAATCTTTTAAACACACAGAAACTAGACAGTATATGTAATAGTAGTTTGTCCAATTTTGAACTGAACACACTAACACACAGACGCCCACACACAGAAAGCATCTAACTTTGTCAAGATCATATCTTTTAATCTAACACAACATATACATGCAATGATTTGTGTGTATTTTATAATTAGATAGAGAAAGAAACTGACTTTGGTGATTGGAGGGATGGGCAATTGAAGTGCTGGAGGAACCCTAGCTTGGTCGGCTCTTAATGCCTCCGCCCCTGTACACACTGTAGCAGTCAGGCAAAGTTCAGGGGGGGCGGCCGCTTAGGCTCGCCCTAGCGTGCCTCCGCCCCTATATATATATATATACACATACATATATATATATATATATATATATTCAGGCTCCTCCTCGGTAATGACAAGGGAAAGCCATGAATCTAGCTAATGTTTTGAAGAGATAGCTTCTGCACTTGATTATATTGTGATCATAATTTTGAAGATTAAACTTTGTATGCGATGGGAACATCTCACTGGCCACTGCCATCAATCCATCATCATACTCAAACCATACAAGGACTGTGACTATAATGCCATTATCATCGTCAATTAAAGAACTTTAACTCCCTTTGACTTAGCACTGAACTATGAGAGGATTATGAGATCATAGTATTTTGATACTCTATTTGTGATTTTTTTTATATTAACTACTCTGATTAAATACTCTGATTTTTTTAATTTAGGTTCACAAAATGTCTTGGATTTTAAGGCGGCGAGAAAATCTTGACTTGTATAGACCTCGCGAGTGTCCTCATTATAAAGGTAAACATACTTAATTTAATTTTATAATCCTGACTTATTAGCTTCCAGCTTTTAATAAATTTTTATTACTTGATTTTGTTGCTCTATTCATAATCATACTCTCGCACTATTTCTATACAAGTTTCATATTTCTTATTTCCATGTGTTAGAGTTCCTCTAAGAAGCTGAAGTAAGAAATAAAATGTAAACTGCCATTTTTAGCAATTTTTTATTTTGCAGGTCCTACTCTTTTCACTATAAAATTTTACAATGGTAGTACAATAAATGAATCAAAAGATAAATATATAGGGGGCTTGTTTGATTACATTGATTTCTGCGATGCTGATCAAACAAGTTTGCTCGAAATAGCTGATATGGTCAAAGAATGTGGAGACACCACTACAGTTTTCAATTTCTATTACAAAATTCCTCATATAAAAAACTTTTCCCCCCTTGAAACTGATCACGACATAGTGACAATGTGTGAGCCACTACCAAGATCCAAAATGCTAGAAGTTTACAGTGTAACCATGACTACAAAGCCATTGAGTAAAGAAGGTATCATACATATTTATATGCTATTAATCTCTTTAATTTCTCATTCTATCTTATTCCATACTTTGATATTAATATTGTCTTCTCAATAGGTTCTCCAAAACCACCTCGAAGCAGCAACAAAAAAAGGATGATTAAAGTAGCTCATAAAAAGGGGAAAGCAAAAACAAGTGAAGTACCTGAGGATTCAAACTCTGAAGAACATGATAATCCTCAACAGAAAGGAACAGAGCCTTCTGCAAAAAAAGTGACACAAAGCAACAAAGCAAGGAACAGAGCCTTCTGCAAAAAAAGTGACACAAAGCAACAAAGCAAATGTGACAGGTAATTACATTGATAAGTTAATTACTATGCATGCACGATATATCATGTTTTTAATATAAATTTAAAATTTTCTTACTCACACAGAGAGTGAAGCAAGGACTCCTGATGAACCTTTGTCAACCCCAGTAGAAATTGTTGAAAAGTCAAATCCACTGCAACAAAAAAGCAGGTTCTCAAAGAAGGTAAATTTCAATTACTAAATTACAAGTAATGAATCACTACAATACACATTACCAATCACTAAAATATACAGTTCCAATCACTAAAAAATACATTATCAATCACTAAACAACCAGTCATCAATCACTACTGTACATAGTATAATACTAAAATATTCATAATAAATCACTAAAATACTAAAACTAAATGTACTGATGCAGAAAAAGATAGACATTAATGAAGAAGAATATGTACCTGATCTTGAAGATGTTGAAGTTGTGGAAAAGGAGAATCCACAAAATGGCAAAAAAAAGTTTTCAAGAAATGTAATATTAGTAAAAAAATTTAACTAATTATAGAAATTGATCATTTTTTCTCATTTCTTTTACCTTAATTACTATTGTACTAATTAAAATTTTATATGTCATCTTATTTATATATGTTCAGAAAATATGTGTGATACAAGAGCAAAAAAAAAAGAAAATTCAAGGTAAAAAACATAAAATTCAAGCCTGAGGTAATAAAAAATTTACGTTCCTTTTTACTCATTTTTTTACTTTTTCTTTTATATCAGAAAACTTTTTATAATTTATTGACAGGAAACTCATGCTGATCTAGAAACAAAACCTAAAAATGAAATAGTGAAAATAAGAAACTCTCCACGACTACTAGTTGAAACTCTGTACTATCTTAGTGAAGAACCGCGGGAATGGGTTAAAAATTCTCGATTTGAAACCTTACTTGACTTTGCTTTGGAAATACTCCCAACAAAATTAGCTTTTAAAGTCCTCGAATCTTTTGACCACAACAACATCTCCTTGAAGCTAAAAAATGGCATTATATAAATATCTCATGAAGACGTATATGATGTCATTGGACTCCCAGCTGGTGGCACTCTATCAATACAGAAATCAACTCATCCACTTCTGAAAGAATGAAAAGTAGGTTATCTCAGTTCCCAACTGAGAATATTACAACAACCATGGTAGTTGAAAAAGTGAAGGAACAAAGTGTTATAGATATGTTCAAAATGAACTTTCTAGTGATTTTGTCAAATGTGCTCATAGAAACACCAACGAATTCCTATGTTGACAGACAACTAGTAAGGTTGGAAGATTTAGACAGGTGTTATTGATACAACTGGGTTGAGTTTGTGTTAAAATATCTAGTATTGGGAGTAGAAAGTTGGAAGCGTGCAGTTTCATATTTTTTCAGGGGATCACTAATTTTCCTCATTTTAAGTTAAAAACAATATTTTTTTTAAAACATTCAATTTCTTGCATATATTAGTTTGTCTCTGCAAAATAATAGTAAATTTCTTTCTCAATTTTCCTTTTTGTAGTTGTATGTTGATTGAGTACGATATAAGGGTAAAAAGTTGGTCGAAAGAAGCTTCCCGAGTTACAAAGGATGGCACGAAGAAAAATTGAAAGAAAGGCAGACAATGAAGATAATAGAAGGGGTGTTTGGAAATGGTTGGATATTGCCATCTCTAAGGGAGGTATATTCACAGGAGACTGATCCAATAAAAAGCCAGACTCCAAAAAGGGTAAAAACATTAATAACAATTCATGCATACAAATCTGTTTTAGAAATTTTATTTCTAATATAGCTTTTTTTAATTTACCATAAGAAGGAACCTCAAGAATGGGAAGGATGGAAGCTAGATTCACAATCAAATGAAGAGTTGGAAGATAATCAGACAGAAAATGATCCTTGGGCTTATGAAAAATTCAATGACTGGAATGAGTGGCCACAAAAAGATATAAACAATGATGAGAATCAAAATTCAGAAAAAATTGATGAAGAACGACATGTTCCATATCCCGAAGATAATATCACAGATTCACGAAAGGATGATATAGAAGAAAAGGTAGTATTCAATTTATATTTTTGATTACGCAGCACAAATTGATGCATTTTCAGTTTTTATATATATGTATAACTTATTATGCAACCTACAGGATTTGGTTGAGATTTTGCGGGTGCAAGCAAAAGATATAATTATCATTATATTAGAATTTGAAAAGAGCCTTTCCGACGCAAAGAAAAAGTATTCCGAAAATATAGAGCTCTTTCTTGTTGAAGAAGTTTTCAATGAAGTCTTTAGAACAAAAGAAAATCCTGATGATAAAGCAAATGAAAAAGGTACTCATAATGCTGAAGATGATGCCAAAGATGATCCAGAAG
>QRFB01020004.1:0-19113 GCA_008931105.1 Oenanthe javanica
TAGAAATGTACAAAACACAACATCAAATAGAAAAAAAGAATCAGAGGGAGAGCTCAACATTGAAAATGGTAATGTGGGATGATCCAAGATTATCTATCTATATTATAGCAATATCATCTTTGGCTTAACTAAATTTATACATTAGTGGCTTAGTGGGGTTGGCATAAAGTGCCATGTTGCTGCTTTAGCCAAAAGCAAGTATAGACTGAATGATGACATGTAAAGGAGCAGTCACATAAAATTTGGATTTCTGAAATTTATGTGAGTATATAATGCATTACAAAAAACCGAGTATAACATTTTAAGTTTCACTAGTGCATACAGCATAAGTCACATATGATGCTTGATACCCTAAATTTTGTTTTCTTTTAGGTTAAATATGCCCAGCAAGTAGTAAGAAGGTAGTAGCATCACTGGAATGTTAATTTAAGTACCTTCTTAAATTAAAATCACAGGGGTGCGAGTGCGACAAAGAACCATAACTACAAGAATTAGTGTGGGTGATATATTTTATAAACAATTACCCAATTAGAATTGAAGTTACTTCATCTCAGTTTAGTACCTATCTGAAGATGCAAGGATGACAACTGATGGTAATTTCCAAACACACTCTTCTCTTGAGTTTCCAATTTGAAAAAGTGATGAAACACCTTCAGAAGAAATAACAACGCCAGCTTCAGGCGATACTAATACATCTGAGCAGTTTTGAAGAGTGTCTTCTGGAGCAAACAAAAGCATCACCAAATTGCTGGAAACTAGGAGCCTGCACTTCACAAGGATAACAATTAACATGTATAAATACACATTGAATAACTGCAAGTTGATAAAAGGCAGCAATTATTTACCCAGCAGAAAGAGGAAGGCCTCCACGTGAAATAAAAATAGGTTCAGATAAGACAGTTAGTGCTTCCCTTATTCCATTTGCATCAGCGAAAGCCTTACCACATAAGATTAGAGATGAACGTTCAGTATCAGCAGCAATAAATCCATTATCTCCTTTAATACCAAGAGACTCTCCAATACTTGAACTGAACAATTAGAATGACAAAAGAAATAACATTAAGAACGCAGCCATATGAGCGATGAGCTAAAACTATATATAGACCACCAGTACTGATTTTCCGTATATCTTTTAAACTAATCTTTTAAAAGATCATATTCATGGGTGTATGCATGTTACAACTGCTTTCAAAAGTAAGTACTACTTTGACAAAAGCCTATATTGTATGAAAAAACAGTATTTGAGATTTAAATAATAAGGTATTACTAGAATTGCCGTGATAAAATGATTATCTACTAATTAGTAAAAAAGGATAGTGATTGAGTATATATCTTCTGTAATATCTAAAACATATTGTAGAAGTCAGAACGTATAACGACCAGGGCCAGTACTCCACCCAAATTGTGCACACCTAGAGCATTTCCCTCGAACATAAAAATAAAAAAAAGAGAAGACATTTACAATTTGAAAAATTCTAACCACAAAAGTTAGAGGAGCCTGTGAGAGAGGAAAGCATCCAACATGAATAACAAAAGCCAGTTCCCATATTATTAGGGGCCTTAGGGCATCTAGATATGATTTTTATAAAGTATTCCTTCCTGTCAAGCATATCAGAAACAGGCATTTATTGTTTCCCAAACATGGCAGTCATTCTTTTACATAGTGACCATAAATGTATACATTATTCAATATGATTTAACTGGACTTGCATATGTTTATGAGGAGAACAACGAGAGCAAGTTTTTCTAATAATTTAAACCTAAATTTTGGTTTAAAATTTCAATATCCATTGTAAATTGATGTTCGAACTCAAAATTATGCCATATCTTCTACTTCCACTACAAGGCATGACAACTAAAATGTCAAATATTCCCAAGTGATCGGATCAAGAGACTATATCATATACTGTGTGATTTATAATGATACCTTATTGACGAAGCAACATAAACAGTCAAAGGAGAAGTATCATGAGAAACTGCACGACTAGGGGTTCTCCAGAGCAACTTGGAAAGTGACAACACAGAAGATGGACTGTCACTTATGATGCGAACTTTGGCATCACATTTTAGCAATGAACTAATAGCCCTGTCGTGAACATATAATTCTGAAACTGACGAAATGTAAGACGTGACCTAGAAACAAAAAAATCATCTATAACTAAGGTGGTTACCTTTCCTCCACATATTTACAGTAACCATGAACTAAATAGTATCACAGAGAGAGAGAGAGAGACCTGTTTTAGAAGTTTGGTAGACTGTGCCCTAGATATTTTTGAGTTCCCCAAGAAAGCATGCCCTCTACCAAGAAATGGAACACTTAAGGAATGCTCTGTAGTCCAAAAATGAGTAAAATTAGCATAAGAAGAGTAAAAAATAATGAAATTCGCAAAGCTGTCAAGTTAGCAAAAAAAACAATGAAATTGGAATGATTATGACAGATGTCCTACCTATAATGGTGGCACCCTTCTGCCGAAGTTCCAAAGCTGTCAAGTTTTGAAATACTTTTTCCTTTACAATGACGGCTTTTCCAGCCAAGCCCCAGTTAGGGCCATTAGATAACTCAGGACCTTCCCTAGAATTGAAAAAAATGGAACATTGAAGAACTGAAATGCAGAATATATATAAATATGATACTAATATCAAGGTACGAAATATGGTCTAATAACGGAGCGAGTCTTACTTATATAAAACAAATCACCTTGTAGCATTCCTAGCCGCATCCTTTTCGGAGCAGGAAACTATATTCTGCAATGTCAAAGTACCCAAAAAATATTAAAATAATTACAAGCACATAGCTGAGAAAATGAGAAATGGCTGGTAGATAAACAAAGTAAGGCAGAAATTATATAGACAAAAATACGCACCCTTGTATAGCACTAAACACTGACTTGTCATTAAATCAAAGTTGATAACTCACATGATAATAAAATTCTGCAGATTTTGCAAATTAACAAAGAAGTGAACGAACATACTAACAGTCTACATTCTGCATTCACTTTGCTACGAGAGAGAGAGAGAGAGAGAGAGAGGAATTACGCGTGCAGAGTAACGATGTAAAGGGGCGTTGAAGAGGGCTTGGGCAAATCTCTTCATTACTACCAAACACGTAATTGATGGTGATGACCACTAATAACAAGCCCAACCGGAACATATATATTTAGGCCCAATATTTTTCTTAATCCTAATACCCATTCTAACAAACGTATTAGCCTATCCAATCCCAACCTCCTTTCTCCAACATTTGAAGTAATGCCTATTCAACCAAATGTTTACGAGTAATTTAATATTCGATAAATTAATAATCTTGGTTGAATAAAATTTAAAGAAAATAATGGAGTTTATGTTAAAATTAAATAAATAATAAAATAAGAATATTTATTTATAAGAAACAGTAACAGGAGCAGTAATAAAAATAATAATAGAGAAAGGATACGTTAATGTATGTAACATTACATAGTTCACGTCCACACGTTACTCCAATTATAAATTTATAAAATAAAAGCAAATTGCAAGACAAGACCGCTACCGAATCTTCTAACAAGTCAATGATATCTACAATCTGGAAGCCGCCTTGAGACTGAAATAAAGTCTACAGACTATTTGTTACTCATATAATGTATTCACACACAGAGTCTGCTACTATATAATCTACGGATGCACAAAACATAATCACACAAATAAATTTACGAAAACGTATTTATTTTATCAATACATTCAAGAAAGATGGCTGGTTCAGTAAGTTGTGAATTAGAGGTAAATGCACCAGCAAGCTTGGTGTGGGATCTGTACAAGGGTCTTGAGTTATCTGTTGTTATTCAACAAGGTCTCCCTCACCTTGTTGACAATATCCAAGTTGTCGGTGATGGTTCTGTTGGTACCGTTCTTGATATCAAGTTTAAACCAGGTAATTAACCTTTTTTCTTCTTATTTATTAGTAGTATTATCTTTTTATCGTTCTCGTTGACAGAAATTTAAATGCTCACGCACACATAACTTACCTTATGCTTTCGATTATAGGCGTAGTTCCTTTCTCATACTACAAGGAGAGGTTTACAAAGGTTGATCACGAAAACAGGGTGAAAGAAAACGAGATATTCGAAGGAGGTTATTGTGATTTGGGATTCAGCAAATACTTTATTCGGTTTGAGATCATAGACAAGGATGAGAAAAGCTGCATTACAAGAACTACGACTGAGTATCAACTTAAGGAAGATGCTGATCCTAAACTTGCCTCTTTAGTTTCAGTTGATCAGATGATGGGTGTTATGAACCTTGTTGCTAACAAACTTGTTAACAAAACCAACTAATCACCCCGCTAATATTTTTTTCCCTTGAGTTTACTTTGATAAGTCTTCGACACAGATGGCGCTGTATTTTATGTTATATTTTTGTTGATGTTCTGTATTATGTATTCATGTATGCCAGAGACAATAAAGTTGACCTACACTTTTGATGTCATGAATGTTGAATTCATATCAAATAATTTTACTGCTGTTGATATTTGTGAATAAATATGACTGCTTCAGATAATTTGCGATGAAGAGGCTTGATTATGCCATAAAGAAACAAGCTAAAAAGACATTTTTTTTGTTCTTGTTGATGAACTTGGTAATATAATCAAGTCCAGGTCTTGGTAAGTAAAAATCTAAACAATTTCACAGCTACCCTTAAACCAATTAAGAAGGCAAAAACCTATACATGAGCATAAAATCAAATAAACTGCTCCATTAGTCAACTCACTCAGACCTCCGGTAAACAGCACTAGATCATAATTAACCTGCACTAGAACAAAGGTACCAGCCACTTTGATCTGAACTGTACTCATTGTCAATGCCATTGTTTAGCTAGCAAATGTACCATAATTAATTGTTTTGCTCTCTAGTACTTATCTGCTTGGCATACCCGAAAAATGATAATATCCCTAATGTCCATTGATACCATCAACTGTTACGCAAGCCATATAATGACTCGCTATCAATTTTAGCAGCTAAACTCGTTCGGGCTTGGAGGGGACCCCAGATAATGCACACACAAATATCCCTTGATTTAACAAACACATACCCCCGATGAATGTCCCTCTCGATAGCTGCCTCTCTTACCAAAATCCAATAGTTATCTCCTCACTATTTTTACTAATTATCTGACTGCCTCTCTTGCCAGAATTCAATTACCTTTCCTTACTACAGGAGAAGTAAAATAGGTTGACAATGACAAGAGGTTGAAGGAAGCCGAGGCTGTCAAAAGTTGTTAATTTGGATTCGGATTCAACATATTTCTTGCTTGGTATGAGACTAGAGGAAAAGATGAATAGTGCTGCATCACCAAAGGCCACAATTGAATATTACACTAAAGAAGAATGTGCTGATAATGCTTCCTTTGTTACGACTTACACGATTGACCCATTCATGGCTCTTATAATTATAAACCTTGTTGCAGATCATGTTCTTATAGTAAGAAGGTGAACTTCATCTGAATTATATCATCAAGCTTGTATGAGGTCTTAATGTTGTAATTGTATCTTGATAACATGCACCTTTCTGATTTTTTGTTGGTAGTGTTGATAAAATTTTCTGTGATGAATCTCTTTCATCCATATGTCCTGCTCTCCTCTAAACAATCTCCTCCAAACTCCATCCATATTATTTAATTCCAATTTTCTCAAATAATTTGGATAACCTGTTATAAATAAATTTCTAAAAAAATGTAATATGCCTACTGCTTACTGTAGTCGCCACATTTTCAAATAAATCTTTTCTAGTAGAAGTATGCTTATCGGAGATATAATCATTTGTCCTGTACTCTGTTTTCTGCATGTATGAATTATATACTGCTAAACAGATAGCTCCATAAGATATCAAAACACGAATTGAAGGTGAAATAAATGTCACCTTATCCATACAAATT
The DNA here is from genome assembly GCA_008931105.1 of Oenanthe javanica. Classification (NCBI taxonomy): domain Eukaryota; kingdom Viridiplantae; phylum Streptophyta; class Magnoliopsida; order Apiales; family Apiaceae; genus Oenanthe; species Oenanthe javanica. The sequence goes on from QRFB01020004.1 coordinate 5,905, forward strand.
GATGTTTGTGGCTGGAAAAGAAAACAAGACAATGGAAAATGTTAACATGTGCTAGACAGACATATGAGGGAGGGTATCTGTGATATCCTTATTATAAATACCATTGTATATATGTACTCCATAAATATGTATTAAACATTATCACAAGATATATATAAGAAAGATGTAGCGGTGAAATAGAAGTAAATGCACCAGCAAGCATACTGTGGAAAGTGTATGGAAGTCATAAGCTAGCTGCTGTTGTTGAAAAGGGACTCGCTCATATTATTCAAAAAATTGAGGTTGTGGAAGGTGATATGATGGTTCTGCTGGTACAGTTCTTAATCTTGTTTTCCAGTCAGGTATTCTACTTCTCGGTTACTTCTCACAATTCTTCTTCCTTATTTTTTGTTTGCTAGTGTACATGCACAGCATACTATCATACACTATACTTATTTAAGCATATCTTTACAATCGGTTGTTTAATGATCAGGTGGATTTGCTTTTCCTTATTACAAGGAGAAGTATACAAAGGTTGACAATGAGAAGAGGGTGAAAGAAGCCGAGGTTGTAGAAGGTGGTTATCTTGAAATAGGATTCAACAAATATCTCGTTCGGTTTGAGGTTATAGAAAAAGATGAAGAAAGCTGCATCACCAAAGCCACAATTGAGTATGACATTAAAGAAGATTTTACTGATAATGCTTCCTTTGTTTCGATAGACCCACTCATGGCTATTATGAACCTTGTTGTTAATCATGTTCTACTCAAAAGTAACTAAATAGTGTTTTTCTTTTCCGTATTGAGTCTTGAAGTTCTGCAATAGGTTGTAACTTGCTAGTTGTTGTACCAAAGTACTTGTCATATGAATTTGAGGTGATTTGTTGTTTTTAGATAATGCAAGATGACCAAGGCATTGGCATTAGACTACTTTATTTTGAATGGTTCATTGTTCTTGAACAGCACTAAACATTAAGATATCACATCAGAAGAGGTTGAATTTTCTGGTGGCAATGAGAACCAATAATAATATAGTACAATGATTTAATTGACTTGTATAATTAAATAATTAAAATAATGATTCCAACCAACTAGCTGTCTGCTTCCTTATACAAAGGAATCTTGTGCAGACCTTCTCTTGATACATAATAGTAAACATAAATTACACGTATAATAGAAGGAAAGATGTTTGGGACAATCAGTGGTGAAGTAGATGTGAATGCACCAGCAAGCCTAGTATGGGAAGTGTATGGTTCTCTTCAGCTAGCTGCTATTGTGGAAAAGGGGCTTACTGATGTTATTGAAAAAATTGAGGTTGTGGAAGGTGATGGTTCTGTTGGTACCGTTCTTAAACTACTTTTTAGACCAGGTATATATATACTTCTTTATACCCTGCTGATTCAAGAAGTGAGAGATGTAGTAAATTTACCTTAAAATAAGGTTCATCATATTTTGCTAATTAGCTAGAACTTAGAAAAGATAAATATAACATGTTTTAAATTAGAAATGGAATTTGAGCAGAGGAAAATCAAAACGTTAGTCATGGCTTCGCTTTGGCGAACAGGTTGTTCGATGAATATCTCTGATGCCATGTCCCATGTTACATGAGTATCTCTCCCAACACCTAGCTTGGAGAATTCCACTAAATAAATTTATATCTTTAAATTCTAATGCAGGTGTAGTTGCATTTCCTTACTACAAGGAAAAGTTTATCAAGATCGACCACGAGAAGAGGGTGAAAGACGTTATTGTTGTAGAAGAAGGTTATCTTGATATGGGATTTGATCGGTATTTTATCCGGTTAGAGATTATAGAAAAAGATGAAAAATGCTGCATTACAAGGTCCACCATTGAGTATGACATTAAGGAAGATTATGCTGCTAATGCTTCCTTGGTTTCAATTGATCCTCTCATGGTTGTCATGAACCTTGCTGCCATTCACATTCTTGCCAAAACAATGTAAATTGTGGATTACTTTATGCATTTGAATTTTCCATTTTCTTATATCAGGCTTCTTTCACATTTGCAAACATAAATAAATTGTTTCACTCAGTGTAATTTGGCCGGTTAACTAGCTCTAAAAGATTACTGTTATCAAATTGTCTGATCTTTCAAGATTTAATAAATAGTTTGTCATGTGCACAACTCTCTTGTTGGTCCCGTGTATATCTTAAAACACACAGTCTTACCATGAAAAAAATGTTTTCAGATATACTTATCGAACTACTGTAGTTTGACAAGTGCGTTGTGCGTTGGTCGTGATAAAATAACAAAGATGCCATTCCGATTTTCACTAACCAGGTTCAAATCCCATGAACCACATGGTACTTAGAATGGCCCCTAAGCAGCCTGTAATCTGTATGATTGAATCTTTAAAGCTCTTATGAGCCTTTGAGCTTGTTACACTGTATTCCAAACATTGCATGAACATTTATCTCTATCTACTAGCTAGCTAAATGCTATTATAGCTATTACAAAGTATTAAACATGCAGCTACTTCTTTGATCGGTTATCATTTAAATATTTTTCTGGACAAGTAATCTATACTATATTATTAAAACCGAAAAATTAAAAGTTTGGTAGTTGGTGGTCTTGGTCGGTACTCGGTAGTTGGGCGAGAAAGTTATTATTGTGCCTAATTTTTAAACACTAATCTCCTAACTAAAATACATCTCACATTAATCTCCTAAATAAAACACATTTCTAAACAAAACACACAAATATTATCCAATTAAAATACAAATAAAGTATATGAAACATTATATAAAATATATACATATAACATTAAATAAAATTTAAATTATTATTATAAAAATAAAAATATATTCAAATAATATAAAGAAAATATTAAAAGACACGGGATATAAGCTATTATGTCAGATTAATTAAGAATATAAAACTTTAAATAATTGAAAATTTTATAACAATATATAAGAGTATTTCTTAGTACATAATCATTGGCTACCATTTAAAGAAAAGAATACAACACACGTCTGATTCTCGTGGCAACGAAAACAAATGACTATATTGCAATGATTTCATTGTCTTGTACAGAGAACTACTAAAATTAACGCTCTGCACCCGGCCACCATCCTTATAGTAATACAAACGAATCTTGTGTATACATTTTCTTGATATTCCAAGCTTTCACTCCTTGTCCTTGGATATTTACAATGTCTGATGTCTCCCTGTATATATAATCTATAGTGTGCACGTAGTGTAGACATAAATGTAAACACACACTGGCACTGCATCTGCACAATAGTAAAAACATATATCAAGTAGTGTAACAGAAGCAAAGATGTTCGGAACACTTAGTGGTGAAGTAGAGGTGAACGCACCAGCAAGCGCGGTATGGGAAGTGTATGGTTCTCTTCAGCTAGCTGCTGTTGTTGAGAAAGGATTCACTGATGTTGTTGAAAAAATTGAGGTCGCGGAAGGTGATGGTTCTGTTGGTACCGTTCTTAATCTCGTTTTTCGACCAGGTCAGTAACTGTAATGTTAAGTTGTTCGTATTCTCGTAATTAGATCTTAAGAGGAAAAATGGAGAAATCCAAGACTTCGAAATGATAAACGAAACTTTTGTTGTACAAGGAGGTTATCTTGAAATGGGATTGGATCGGTATTTTGTTCGGTTGGAGATTATAGAAAAAAGATGAAAAAAGCTGCATTACAAAGGCCACAATTGGGTATGAACTCAAGGAAGAGTCTGCTGCTAATGCTTCAATGGCTTCCATCGATAGTCTAATGCCTATCATGAACATTGCTAACAGTAATATTCTTGCCAAAACCAACTAAATGGTTGTTGCATTATTTTGTAACTTTGTCAACTGGTAGGAAAGATGATACGTATCAAATTGTCTTCATTTTTCAAACTATTGCTCGCATTTCAAGGAGAAAATAAAAGTGCAACTGTCGTGACTTCTCATCCTATTCCAAATTTATACAAAACATACACTACAAGAAATGAGTTTCTAAATTTTCGTGGAAACAACAGACCGTGTTCGATACAAATTAAAATGGTGATTAACAAGTTAGATTTCCACATGGTCTGATCATAACCTACTATAATCATGATAACAAGTTGTGGTATCAAAACATAGATAATTGAGCTCGTGTCAACGCCTTTTTCAGCCAATCGCTCAAAAAAGAAGTGCCAGCTCTTTCCTGATCTACTATCATTATTAGAAATAGTAGTAACAACTTTGATGCTCTTGTGTGTTCCTCGCTCCAAACTCTGAGGAACACATGCAAAGATCTTTACCTTGTCACCATAGCTTTTGAGATCACCGTCACAAAAATAATTTCTTTACCTCAACAATAGCCACGTACATGCCTCTCCATACAAGTATAATTCAAATAATCCGATAATGTAACAGGCTGAAGTAGACCTATCACCAATAANCGCAAATATCTTTACCTTGTCACCATAGCTTTTGAGTTCACCGCCACAAAAATAATTTCTTTACCTCAACAATAGCCACGTACATGCCTCTCCATACAAGTATAATTCAAATAATCCGATAATGTAACAGGCTGAAGTAGACCTATCACCAATAACTGCCACTTGCCATCATCACACGGCTAATAACCGTGGCATGCTAAACACCCAAGTGCAACTCTATCAATAGAGTTATGAGAAATCAAGTGATTCCTCAAAATGGAAGTAACTTGCATTATATAAAGTCGGAACACAATCATCATTACATTTGATCAACCAGCACCATAAACCAGACGTACAATCATTTTCCATAACCACTACCCCTGATCCACTCTCATATGATACGGTAAAATATGATAAAAAGAAATCTGTTTTAGAAGTCAAATTAGATAATAGAATTCACAAGAACTATTTAGAATCCACTTAAACCAACACCCAACATGATAATCTACAATATTAAGCACACTTTGGTCCGTAAATTTGTCCTCCACAAAGCTTGTTGAATCATCACTGCTATTTGAGTCGTTCCTCACTGTTCATGGCAAACTTTAGATAATCATCCTGAAGACCCATCTTATTCTGTAGTGGCATTCAGATTCAAACTTATCAACTATCGAATTAAACTTCGAACAACCTCTAAAATTCATTTCTCCATCTCTCTACCTTGACTTGGACTTGGCCATCATAGTCAAGCCATCAGATCAGTAATCTGAGAATCAGAACTAGAACCCTGTCACTTGTTTCAAGTTAGCCACAACTTCAACATTTACGATGACCCTGCCATGGAGGATACAAATAAAAAAAATTCTCAAACGAGCATAAAATTGCAAAAAGTAAAATTATACAACAGTGATAAAGGGCAGTAACCCCTGATCCTTATCATCTAACCTGATATTAACTTTCTTAATATCTATTACAATCTTACTAACCTTATCAAGCTGGCAGTGTGTAAAAGTGTTCATAAACAATGTGTACAAACAATGCTTCAATTGCAACTTTAAAGTGAGGAATCTCTATATGTATAAACTCACTCTTAAAATTTTATTCTAAAGACCCTGAACAATATCTTCGTCAACAATTTATCTTAACACCTTATCATCTAACAACAAAATACCATAATGAACTATATCATGTGTAGTTATGTCACTCAATAGAAGATTGAACACCTAAAGACTTGATAAGCAATGCAATCATGTATAATATTACAATTTCAGTCTTGCATATCTGAGTAAAAAGTAAAAGAAAAGGCTTAGTCAATATCCAAAAAAACAAGAAACAACTCCTCACCAGAAAAATACTTTTCAATAACAAGGCTAACTACACTTGCACGTCTTCGCAATCTTTTTCTTTATGCAGATATAACTGAATGCAAGAAAGTGTACTTTTCGTATAGCTTAGTAAGTAATAGAAGATCAGTGAGCACAAGTCACTTGATTTCCTTACTTGATCGTTATTTAAACCTTTGTAATAGTGTGATTACTGAACTGCTATGCTACAAACAGTTGCTCCTACTCATGGAAATGGAAATTAGGCAACCCGCAACCAGTGCACTTAATGCCTAGGAAGTGTTTGTATTAATGAGATTATGAGTGAATATGTGATCAATAGGTGAAAAACATCCCAGACACTTGTACAATTAATCTGAATCAAGGGCATGCCAGATTGCCAGTTTAAGATCACATGCACCACAACAGGTTACTGTTCGCAGAATATTATATAGAATTTATCAATAATAAGGAGAAAATATATATTTTACACATTGTATACTCCTTCAAAAATGCCTATTCCTAAAAAAATCTAATATCCATATCTACAGTAGCACTAAAGCATCTGAAATAAAAAATTATGGCTGACTGCAGAATGCTGTCCTATAGAATACAAACCTATTTTAGATCGATACAACTGAAGAATGAACCTAAAATATTAAAGATTATAATATTATACCCACATCATTTGGGCTTTAAATTTATACAAGGAGAAGGCGTCATGAAAAGGCTTACAGGAGAGATATAAAAGAAAACAAAACAAAAGACCAAGTAGAAGATACAAATCGAACTTTTTCACAACAAAAACAAGACAATTAGAGATTAGGAAAACTGACATTCAGTAGTGTTAGTTGTCAGTATTCTTTTGTTCTGTGTCATTGGAATAAGGCAGCTGCCGCTTTCTTTACATTTCATCCACCTGGGGACCTCATTCTCCTTTTTCCACCATAGCCGGGATGTTGCTAATCTAAAACCACTCCTTACATAAGCCACCAAAAGTGTGGCAAGCTCTCTGCAGAACAGAAAAGTAATCAAATTCTTTAGTTCATCTAAGTTTCATTATATTTGATGTTAAACAAACATATATGTCAGACATTTCCCTTTCGATTGCATCTTCAAATTCAGCATACATAGCAAGATGCCTTTCAAAACATTTTGGCACAGAAGCAAATTGAAAAAAATACAATAATTTGATTGAGGTGAAGTTGAGATCTTATTTAGCAGCACAAAAGTTAAAATTTGTGGTTCTCATTGGTTTTTCTTTGTGCTTACCTATAGTTACAATATAATTAATTCTGACATATCTTTCCAGTATGTTCCAAGTTGTTAATGTAAGTGTCCCGGTAATTTTTTAGGAAATAATACTGAACTGTATATCTTGTAAGCAATATAATTTGATATCAAAAATCTACTTGAATTACAATATGAATCCCTATTTAAAACAAGCATAAATAATTCTTCCTAATTGAAATATATTTCTAAAAAGATAAGTTTCCTATTTCTGATCTAAAATAAATAAATTATCTCCTATAATAAATAGACTACTCTAGAATCCTCTATCAATGGCTTCCAAAAACTATAATATTATTGAACCCAAGACTCTTTACGCCTTTTATAGGGCCGTCCTGAATCTTAGATGGGGAAGTTCAGAATGGGCAGACGCATACTCTGGACATTGAGTAGCTCCACCCCGACGATTTGGCAATATAATCTTGACAAAAACTTGATACAAACTATAAATTGGAGGTTCAATTAGCTACCCAAGGCTCTTAACCTAGAATAAGGAAAGCAAAATATGGTCCTAGGAAAGCATTCCATGTTCCGTTTCTTTAGCACACATCGGAATATCTCTATAAGTTATATTTAGCAAAAGTAAAATCATATATATATCTATATCAAGTTTCTTTATAAAGAAGGCAACAGCTGTAAATCCTTTCCAACTCCGTAAAAATGATATCATTAAACAAAACCAAGTACCAAAGCTATACACACGAATAACAATTTCCTTCAATATATATATTCAATTATTTGTTGGGTTAAATCTCAAAGTGCTCATTAAAGTGAGAGATTGGTATCAATTAGGTCACTCTAGTTATTTTGGTCTCGTTTGTACTATTATAGTTGTCAATAATGACAAGAATGTTGGATTGACCAGTTTGACCTAACGGAAAGCAGTTGATCTTAAGCGATCTTAAGTCAGACATGCATGGAAATTGCAAGCACACGACATGGTCAAGATCCAACGTGTTTCCAAGTGTATCTCGCATTAAGATCCGCATTAAGATCCAACGTGTTTCCAAGTGTATCTCGCATTAAGATCCGCTACTCAGCTCAAACCGGTCAATCTAACATTCTTGACATTACTCGTAACTACAATGGTATAAACGAGACCAAAATAACTAGAATGGCCAAATTGATACTAGCTTCTAACTTTAGTGAGTGCTTTGAGATTTAACCCATTATTTGTTGGTAAACATATGGCATTCTTAAGTGCTAGTGAAATTGCAGGATTTTTCAGGTATGACTGAACAAATAGATTAGGAAAGAGGCACACTTACAATGGTGAGCAAGGAGATCGACCACCATTTACATAGTAAATGAACAAGTATGAATCATAATGTTGCCCGTTGATGAAATAAAAGGCATGTAACCTCCGTACACACTGAAAGGACATTTTTTTGTACAAGTGGATTGCAGAGTTATTGTATGAAATGACATGCAGGTAAACTGCCTGGCAAGTTGGGATATTTGAAGCATATTTGATGACCTCTCGAATCAGCGAAGTAGCTGAAAGTCATGGCAGACCACTTTATGTAATTTTACTAAGAATTTAGAAACTGTGCAACAAAAAAACTGGACTAAAGAAAAATGGAAAACCTATGCCATGATTTCTATAAGAATCCACCACTCCAAGTGTCAATATATAAACTAGTGTTTCGTCTTCTCGTGGTGTTTCAAATCTGAGAAATTCTTCTACCTGCAAGGCAAATATTATGGTAGCGAAGATGAATACAGCTAGGAAGCAAAATGTATTACAACCATAAAATATAAACCATGTAATACAAAAACGACTTTGTCCTTCAATGATGTGGGACTGTTGCAATGTTAAAAATAAAAATAAAAAAAGTTACACCTGTCAATTTAATTTCAGAAAGTTAATTTCAACATCTTGAACTTGAAACTAGAGATACACAGACCAACACAATATACAAAGAAGTTTATTAGCTAAATTATAACTGGGAATTTCCTCGAACACTTTGAGATATTTTAAAACACTAAAATGAGCATAAAGCATTCATTACAAATGTATAAAACCTGACCTGAAAGTTAAAAGATTCGTTACTTTGAAATTAAGTAGCAAAGATAATATTGTTGTTCAAAATTCATGTTTTCCTTTAAAACAAAACTAGCTCTTATACCCGTCCAAGGCACTGGCAATCTCTACAAATCAAGTTAGATTTTGTACTTTAAGTGTATTGTTTTTTAGGATTCATGAGGTATAATCTGATGATTTTAAAATATATATATTCAGCAGTCACACTAATTTCCAAAGAATCTGTGCTGCTAGGAAAACTCCATCCTTTTAATGCATGTGTGTACTTCCCGGGCCAAAGTATTTTTCTCAAGTTCATCACAAAGGAGTTACATATAGCTTTGTTAACCGTATGTTTTGAGATACCTAATATTCCGAGATGGAGAATCAATTAGAGAATGAGAAGGGGAGAGACGTGTATGCATATCCAAATACTAATTAAATGTGTATAATGGTATAATTGTAATAGCACATTGAATAAAATCACTCCCCAAAATATGATGTTGCGGTATTATATAATAGATAGATAATGTACCATATCAAGTTCATTGGATACTAATTACTACACGAGAGAGGACTACAGACTCATCTCACTTTCTCTTTCCATAACAAATCTTGCAGTGACAAATCCCATAAGTTCATCGCCGATGGTTTATACATTTATAATGAATCCTTTATGTTCATGTTAGTGTTTTAAAATATCTCAAAACATTCTTATTATTCAACATTTAGGAAATTCATAGGTATAATTTAGCTATTAAACTTCTCCGCTTTTTTTTGTGTGTGTGTGTGTATCCAATTTCAAGTGCAAAATGTTAAATTTTAACTTTCTGAAAGTTAAAAGCTTCCTCATTCGGAAATTAAGTGGCAAAGAGAATATTGCTAAGAAGCATTTTTCAAAATTCAATTCATGTTTTCCTTCAAAACAAAATAAAATATTATATTAAGTTCATTGGATATTACACCAAAGAAGGCTCCAGACTCACCTCACTTTCTCTTGCCATCACAATTCTTGCGGTGACAAATCCAATAAGTTCATCACTCTTACCATTTTGCCGATTTCGATCAACAGCTCCCCACGACACTATATCACGGCCATGAACGACATTGAGAAAGAACTCAGACTCATACCTAGTAATAAATAAAATTGTCTCTGTTATGGTCTGCACACATGATTTTAGTGCTGCTAATGTAATAACATAGCATGTTTGGATCATCCGACCTTATAGGAAATAACTCGGCATGTATTTTCTCGATAATCTCTAAATCAGTTGGCCTTATCGGTCTGTAAGATATGCTTGGACGATGCAATCGTTGGTGGTCAAACATCGAAGAGTGTGGTATCAGTCCGTGAAAAAAATCCGTTTTTTTTTAAAATTGGAGTAAATTATCTTCCATGTTTCACAAAATGCCGGCAACGGCAAATAATTTGGCTTCCATGATTCCTGCTGATTGCCAACTACACCTGGTAAAACAAGAACTAGTTAGGTGAGCTGATGTAGAACATTAAACAAGGGAAGACAATAAAAAGAGAAGATTGGGTGGGTAAACGCAAAAAACCCTCTGACCAAGGATAAGAGTGTGTTAACCACTAACCCTAGAGATTCGTAACCTCGCAGAAGAAAATATAATGGATCGCAGCCATAAAATTGGAAATTAAATATAAAACCCAACAATTTAATTCAATAATAATAGATAACATTATAAGAGAACCCTAAAAGTAACCTAATAAGTAATAACAACAAAGTACCTACTCCTAATCAATATCTACTTGGATGCATATCAACTACCATAAATTAAAATAAATATATTAAAAAAAACTTCTTTTAATACACTACTACTAACAATTTGAATATTCCTAATAATCTATAGTATATGATTAAATTTCATTATAATTTACGGTTAACTTTATTCTTAAATATAGTAACAGGAGATAAATACAAATTGAACTTTTTTTTTGCCACGATACAAATTGAACTTTTAAATCCTCAATCTGCATCACAAGTCTCATATAGCCATTACAAAGAGAGAAACAGACGAAGAACCATTTATATCATCTCTCTAAACTTAATTACTAGCAACAATATTGATATTTGCAGTTTTGCAAATTTCAAATTTATCTAATTTGTGCAAGCTCAAACAGAACAGACTATCTATATTACCATCCTATGTATTTTGAGACTATATATAACCTAATTATATGCAAGGCTTCGTCTACCAATTACCCTCTTGGTACTAAGAGGTTGAGGTAGGGTGTGTTTGATGTTTTGTAAATGACCTTCACCAAAAAAAATANCTAAAAGGTTGAGGTAGGGTGTGTTTGATGTTTTGTAAATGACCTTCACCAAAAAAATATCTAAAAATGTGTTGATCAGCAAATATCATCACCCGATAAATTGTAGTTTAAACTCGAAATTCAATTCTTAAAGTTGAATTACGTACACAACTCGTAAGATAGGTAATTTCATAGGGTTCACTAAGGACGTAGTAACTTGGCATATTAACCCTGAAATTGTAAGGGGACATGAAGCCGTATTTATATGACTATCTCGAGTCAAATCCCGGTTCACAAGATTAAATCAAGAATTTATAACCAATTTAAATAATACACAGAGACCACCACATGTCGCTGAAATCATAACTTATTACTTGCATCTAGCTAGCAGAATCGAGCTTAATATGAATTCAGATTCGAGATCCACCTAAGGGCTTGCAATTTCGACTTGTTTGATATGGTGAATCGCAAAAATTAAGATAACAACTCAGACATTCCTTATTAAGGCTTAAACCCTCAACCTTGCACAAAACTTGCATTTGACCAGGTTATCACGTATGATATTAAAGCCTAACACGGCAACAAGTGTTTTGTGCATTGTCCGGGGTTTGTTAATTTGTTCCTGAGCTCGACAAGAACATTGACTGTAAGCTAGATCAGGCCTCTTGTAGTGATCCGGGCTTGGGGGTGATACAAGACTTAATCTAGATTATTATTATGGGCAGAAATACTCAAATGATGATTGTTTCCCCAACACTACAGTTACAATACTTAATAATTTGATATATTTATATACAAATTATAACATTTTTTTATACTTAATAGCCACAAACACAATCAGATATAAAATTCATCATAAATAAAACATATAAAGAAAAAATCAAAAAGAAACTTACGAAAGTGAGAAAAATCCAAGTGAAGAGTCTGTAATTGAATCTCGCAGATTAGTTGTTTGTATTTCAGATCGGGCTGTGTGATAATTGCAGAGATGAAGGGAAGGAGATGCACGAGAGAGATGGTAATAAAACTAGGGACACCGGAGAATTATTAGACGACTACGTATTCTTTTCTTCTTCCTTTTCTTTTAAAGCATTTTGTATTATTTAATAAATTTTAATTTTAATTTTAATATATTTATATTTATATTATACTTCAATATATTTCATAACCCTCTATAAAACTTGACCTCGATTGGTTTAGTTAGGTGAGTTCGGTTCTATTTGTTTCATTATTGAACGTAATTTTAAACATGAAAATATATTTAATTAGATAAATAATTTTTTACCCTATTTTTGTTTAGAAATTTGATAAAATATGATAAAAATAAACACTCCACTGAAAATAAAATTACAGTATCAATTCATAAATTTTAATAGTCAATTTTGAAAAAATATTATAAATTAACATTACTCTTAAAATTTTAAGAACTTTAAAAACATAAGGATCATATCAAACTAACGATCAACGGCAATCAAAATTCTTATTTGTTCTAAAATCTTAATGTCCTAAAAAAGTTTAACTAGATTATATTATTTAACATTCACGTCACTCGAAAACTTATTATGAGTGGAAAGTGGATGAGTATGTGATCACTTTTCCATCCATAATAAACTTTTGAGTAAGAGAGATGTTCAATGATATCATCCTCATAAATTCGTTTCCTATGGCCTTAAACTTTTAGAAAAACGTATTGATAATTTAATACCCTCGGGAAAAAAGGTCATTAACATATTACAATACATGGTCGTTTTTATATTTATACTTCTATGATATAGCTCGTAAAATATAAATGATTAACTATATTTTAGAAACATAATACATTTCTGTAAAAATCTAAAACATAATTTAATAAGAAACAAGAGAATACCACTGTATTATAAAAGATAAAGAATTATAGGTCTGATTCTAGTTCATCCTAAATTTATTAAAATAAATAC
>QRFB01020005.1:8536-19113 GCA_008931105.1 Oenanthe javanica
ACTATGACATGAAAATTTAATTTAATCACCTTTGTACTAACATGTCCCATCCTGTATGGCTGTACATACGACACGTATACTGGAAAGCACTATAAAACAGTTTATAAGGGTGCTGATGGCCAACCTCATAGAAGCTTTCTCAATGGAAGTTGATCATGTTGTAGGCACTCAAGAATAAAATTCGTGCAGGAAACAGGAATAGTATCACCACATGCATGTGCCGTGATGTAAGAAGCTTACTGAGCCGTTTGAAAGACTCCCTCCCTGTATGCAGGACACCAGCAAAATTAAATTGTTCATTCTTCGAGCTAATTGATGATGCAACAGGACTACCCACGGCTATATCCTCACTTAAGCTACTTCGGGCAATAAGGGGCCACAAAAACTTTCTTCGGTGTTCTCTTTTGGTCTTCCTTACTTGGTTGAGCTCTTGGCGGATAAAATTCTGAATAGATTTTAAGTATGAGGTCATGTCATGATCTCTTAGAATGGCTCCTTCAGAACCATAAGAAGATCGGTCACTCAAGATCTCAAGAGGGTGAGGTGTGTTTAAAAATGCAGCTTGTGCAGCTCGAATATGCTTCTCTGCCTCTTTAGTATCAGAAATTGGGCAAGTTAACAGATATAAACCACTACCTGAAGGAAGGAGCTCATGGTGTGGAGAAAACTTCTCATCTGGTTGTAAAATTAGAAACTCCCCCATTGGAAAGTACAGCAACCCCTTTTATACATTAAAAATTAAATTGAACATAAATTCGCCTGAAATCAGTAAAGATAACTTTCGTTTATTATACTTATCAATTTATCATAGATAAAGAAAAAAACTTACATTATCCTCAAGGCACGGATGACCCCTGAATTTGCCATTAACAGCCTTGAGAAGCTCTGTCACATGGGTGGGATAGTTGCAAGAGAAAGCTCGGGGTACAATGTCACGATGCATGCAAATTGATTGTACATGACTCTTGGGTAAACCGAGCTTCTGAAGCAAACGATCTCCCCCACACATAATTGATGGTGCCCCAAAAGTCACCACAGGAAGTAATAAAGAAGGAGGGACATCACCCCTGATCAGTAACATAAGGTTTACCAGCATTGATAAACTTCCTCCAAGAGAGTGCCCAGTAAAACGGAACATGGCATGATCCCCATGATTCTTAACATGGTTACGAACTTCAGGCAACATCTGTTCATAGATTCCCTTTGCAGCCTCGTAAATACCTCTATGAACAAGTACATCCAGTCCCTAGAAATAATATAAAGGGAAATGAAACTCATTACTCTGCAGTTTTAAGATTTCTCATTTCTGTTTTTGTATGATATTTCTTCTTTTGTCCAAAGTGAAAAAGAAAGGAATTCTTTGTTTTTCTGAAGACTTTAAAATACAAAACCAACGATGTAACTATTAAATTTAATAATACACTAAGCAACTACAAAATAACACTAACCTCAAACTTGACGGGCTCAAAGAGTAGATTTGCTTGCCATGAAGCCAATGACTCAGAACCCTGCAATTAATACAGCAACTGAACAAGTACAGTGCAAAACTAGCAACTTTCATATACAAGTGGATGCATGTATTATAAACTACTAAAATTCAAATTTGTATAGCAGAATAAGTTGAAGTATAACTATTTAAATCGCCGTTGAAGATAGAATGTTAAGTTGTCTTAAAATTCTAAGAAATGTGAATTTTCAATAATTCGTAAACTCCAAGGCCTACCTGTATGACAAAGAATCTTGTAGTTGTTTGATCATCGTCACATACGAACCACTCACAAGGTGTAGAACTTGTTGAATTGAGATCGTCAGCAACAGCTTGCTTCACTTCCTCCTTTGCAGCAACAACAGATGTCACAGACTCAGTTGTAGCAATAAGTGAGGCTACATCCCCATTCATCATGTCAACAGTGTTCAGCATACCAACATTTCCTACACTATCCTTCGACAAGTCTTCCCTCACTTCATCATTGGAGGATTTAAAGGGTAGTAAGTTACTTGTATGATGTAGTAAATATGATGCAGCAGAAGCTGCAATTCTATAAGCAACATATGCATTTAGTTGATTCTCGCGCTCCTTTTCTTCATCCACTTTTGCTTTGTCCTTTGAGTTTTCCGCTGTTTCTTGGACCCCAGTTGCCTCTTTTTCCTCGAAATTATCAGCTTCGTCATTCTCCATTCTACAAACCTCGTGTGAACCCTTCTCTTTCTTTTGAGAGTCAGCTGAACCCTTCTCTTTCTCCTGAATCTCTTTCAAAACCTTCTCTCTCTCAGCTTTCAGTGCTTGCTCTTGCTCTTGTTTCTCCACGGATGAAGTCACAAAATGAAATCCATGATATTTCAAGAGATTGACTGGCTGCAAGCAAAATTAGTCAGCTTTATCATGCACACAATACATGCAATAATTGTTTCATATCAGATGATTTTATAATCTAAAACGATCAAATTCAGGGCATGTTACACAACTATCCCCAATTAAAATCTCAACATCAACTTAACAAAGCAAATATCCATTTTGACGACCAATCAATAAGACAATTTTATCTAGGCATAAAACTCATTGTAATGATCCCAATCCATAAAACGTCACAACAGAACACAAATCGCTACACCCAAAATACCTAACAAACAAAAACCAACATCTTCAAAATATGTGAAACTCGTACAATCAAGAAACCTTAAATGCCTAAACCCCATCAATTTTTTTAACATTTTCATCTATCTCGACAAACATAATTAACATCCTAAAAACCAACTCAAACTCCAAATTATCATCACCTAAAAAAACACGATAATCAAAACGACAAGTATGTGCAAAAAAATACCTTAATTCTCGGAATCGAATAGGCCAAACTCCCCAAATAAGACAATTGAGCATACAATCTAGCTTCTCCCAAATTAACCCTCCTCAACATTTTCAAAAACAAACCCTTATCAACCACAACATTTCCCACCTCATCCTCAACACAAACCCCACATTCATCTCCCAAACACTCACTCCCCTCCTCACACTCATCACTTTTCTCATCAAATTCATCATTTTTTTCCACCCCATTTTCACTTCTATCTTGTTCCTCTCTCAAAGCCCTCAACTGCAAAATCTTCAGCACCCAATTCCCATTCCTCCTCTCCCCACCACCTCCATCTTCCTCACTCATCAAAACGGCGTCTGATGATGAAACGTCGTCGGTCGAAACGGCTTGAAACCTTTTTCTACCAACTGGCCAGAGAGATTTGAACGGGTGGTTCATCGAAAAATTCCATTTTGACGACGACCCATTTGCCGGTGATCTCCCGACGGCGGCCGGAATTTGCGCCGGAGTTGTACGGACGTCGGAGACGATGATCTGAGACGTCATTAGGCCTGTTTTTAAGCATAACCCATCCATTTTTTGTTCCTTTTTCCGTGATCAATTATGTATGCTGTATGCATGTAAATTACTTATATGCAAAGGCTTTGTGTTTGTGTTTGTATATATGAAGGATTTTGAGATAGTTTCGGTGAGCTAACGTAAAAATATATGTGCGTGTATATATATGTGTTTATTTTTTTTATCGTGTTTGTGTGTGTTTCTTAATTGTGTGTGTTTCTTGATTTTGTGTGTGTGTTTCTTGACAAGTATATACAACTTTGATAATTTTGTATTTTGTGTGTGTGTGCGCGCTTTGATTTGTATATATATATTTTTGATTTACTTGTATTTGTGTGTGCATATGTGTTTGTGTGGGTGTTTTTTGATGGTGTGTTTTTTGATGGTGTGTGCTTTACAAAAGAAATCAATTTTTTTGATTTACTTGTAGTTATGTGTTGTACAAAAGAAGGAAACAATTGAGCGTGCTTTCTAATTTGAGTTGCTTGTTCACCCTTNGGTGTTTTTTGATGGTGTGTTTTTTGATGGTGTGTGCTTTACAAAAGAAATCAATTTTTTTGATTTACTTGTAGTTGTGTGTTGTACAAAAGAAGGAAACAATTGAGCGTGCTTTCTAATTTGAGTTGCTTGTTCACCCTTGTTTTGCCAGAAAGGAAGTTCAAATACTCCACCCAAAAAGTTCAAAACGGTGTCGTGTTCTGTATTGATACGTGTCGTTTTGTGGATTGATGCGTGCCGTGGGACTATTGAGATGAGAGTCAACACATGGCACGGGTGATGATGGGTCCACATGGGGTTATCCAATAGATATTTGGGCAAATGACTCGTCATTCAAGTTCAAATCAAATGGGAAAGGCGTGACGTGTACAACTTTATTGATGCAATCCATATGTAACGTCTGCTGCTCCCTCTTTTTACACCTAATTTAAGATATTAAAAAAATCAAATCTAAACATATTTATTTTTAATAAAAATTATATCAAATAAAAGTTTAGAATCTAAACTTTAACTTGGTCTGAGAATTAAAATTGTATGTGAAATATAACTATTATTTTTTTATACTTTAACATACGCGTGAAAAAGTCAAATATTATTTAAAATGGGACGGATGAAATAGTGTCTTTTGAGATGGATACTAAAATGATTATTTATGTGAATCCAATTATTAATGAGTATTTATTTTTATATTCTAATATATAAATACATTATTTTGATTTTGCTTGAATTTATTGGTACTCTATGGTAATTATATAATTAATATATTAGATTTTTTTTAAATGTATCATTTAACTCATGAGGATGATTTCTGGAGCCTATCCCTCCATGGTCCAGAAAATAGAAGGGATTTTAAGTAGAGGTCAGAAAGGCGGCCCAAGGTATTAGAAAATTAACAACACAAATACATGATTTGATGAGATGAATATACTGGCCCATGGCCCAAGTAATGGTTTTAATTTATTTTCTGGATAGGAAGTAATGGTTTAAATTACAGATATTAAAGAGGCCCATAACAATTGAGAGTGTTTTTATAAATACAGGGATGATATATATTTACAAATATATTTATTATTATTTTTAGTTTTTTCATGTAAAAGTTAAGAAACGTTTATAAATGATTTACAAGCTTTTTCAAAAAAAAATTGATTTACAAGCTGAATTTAAATAAAATACTTGTGAAAGAGAAACTAATATAACATTCATCATCAAGTAGAGTGGGCCAACTAATACTTGACTTTCTCCTTGAAACTTATGAAAGAGAAAAACGTGTTATATCTTTTAATAATTAAATTATATAACAATATTCATAGCATAAAATATATTAAAAAATTACGGTAAAATTATAAATTTCATTATCTGAAGCATTATTATAAAAAAAACTATGTGAAACTGTGTTTTAATATCGAAGATATGTGTTAGACTGCAAAACAGTCGTCGGGAAAAATGAAACCAAATCAAATAATGCTTGAAGGAAGATTTTATTTAATTAAATTCATAAAATATATTTTATTTAATAAAAATATAAGCAATCAAAAGTTTCATAAAACATTTGTGATTTATTTCAAAATTTTATTTTAAAGTTTTGGCATTTTTCTTCACTGTAATCATATAGGAAATGAGAAGTCAATTAGATCATCAAGTGACATATATAATATAATTGGATATCATAAAATGGTGCTAGTCCAACTTATACGAGCAATTTAATTGAGATTCCAATTTATCCATACATTTAAAATTTTATATCTTGGATATGAATTATATTTGAAGTACGCACGATTTTATGAGTTCAGCATTATTAACACTCTGACATCCTTTAAAAATATACGCTTTCGTACAAGAAATGCAATAAAAAACAAAACAAAAAATGAACTCGATCTTTTATCTTTAGTTCATGTATGTAATAAATTATGCATACAATATATTGTTGGTAAGCAGCGGCAAAGATCAACGTGATCAACGTGGGGGAATGACACCCCGTCATGAGCCACCGACACGACAATATCGTCTTTCTTGTCACCGTGGCACGTCCATTCACCAAGCACTTAATCTACTAATTTCTTAATTTCTTAAATAAATTTTTCTATAATCCATTTATTAGTTGTGATAATCATGATAATTATTTTATTTACTCAAGTTCTGGATAGAGTAGAAAAGTTCACGTCATGTTATTTTAGCTACATTACACTATTTTCACGGCACCAGATACTCGTTGAGATTAACTTGCTTAATTAAGAAATTAAGCAAGTTAAATTTCAAATGCATTAGGAAGCTTTAGCAAAATTCCATTGATATACGTACATGTCCAAGCAGCACATACATATAGACGTACCTTAGTCCTATATTTACATACAAATGTATGTTACGAGTAATATTTACACCAACATGCCTACTCTAATTTCTCTATATATAGTCAACTAGATAAGGTCTAGTTGCTACTGAAATATTGTGATTTTGTCTTTATATTACATACGATATTTAATATATATTGGTACCTGACAAGAGAAACTGGCAATTGCGACAGAAAATTAGAAAGTGTGATACCAAACACTGCAAGAAAACACGGGTAAATTCGACTGCTTGAATGGGGAGGGCGCCTTGTTGTGAGAAAGTGGGATTGAAGAGAGGGAGATGGACCGCTAAGGAAGATGAAATCTTGATAAATTACATTCGGGCTAATGGCGAAGGCTCCTGGAGGTCACTACCCAAAAATGCTGGTAAGTACATAATAATAGATTCTAATGTATCAGGCATGTTTATTTTCTCAGTTTAGTTTGGAGAAACGATGTATGTTTATGGATGCTTATTAATAAATTATCTACATAGGATTACTGAGATGCGGCAAGAGTTGCAGATTAAGATGGATTAACTATTTGAGGCCTGATGTGAAGAGAGGAAAATTTTCTTCTGATGAAGAAGATATAATTATTAAGCTGCATGCATCTTTGGGGAATAGGTGAGCTCTCATATTTGCTTATGTGTTTTTTTAAGTACTAGCTATTGTAGCTGAATTTTAGTGTTGTTTCCTTATAAATAATGATGAAATTTTGAGTATGATTCGGTAATAGGTGGTCTATAATTGCTGGTCACTTGGATGGTAGAACGGACAACGAGATTAAAAACTACTGGAATTCTCATCTGAGCAGAAAAGCAGCGAGCCTCCCCGTTTCTGATCAAATCGGAAAAAAAGAAACGCTACTTGTAATGGATCATATACCCAAACTTGAACAGAAAAATGCTAAGAAGCAAAGAAGCAAGGGCTTGAAGATTCTACTTGCTAATAAGAAAAATGAAGTCTGCAATTCTCCTCCGCGATTGTTGAAAGTTGCAACAGATTGTAACAAGAAAGTGCCAATAGAGCCTGTAACACCATTTGCCGAGGAGAGTTTTGGTGATATTCCTGTGTGGACCAATAAAGGTCTTACCCAGTGCACAGGACTCCCAGATCAACATGGTCGGTGGACTGATATTGATCAGGATAAAGATTTAATTGGTGGTACTTTCCTGGATTGTGGCTTCGATGATAATATTCTGATAGATGATGCGTTTGAGATGGAATATTTTAATACGCTGCTAAGTGATGTGGCTTTTAACAGCCAGGATATTGCTCAGGCCACAACGGCAACCACAGGGGATGATCTGTTGAAATCTAATCATAACCTAGAGGTGAATGCCAACTTGGTGAATACTTGTTCTACGACAAATTATACTTCATGCATAAGTAAAGAATCAGAAGCAAACATAGGGTGGGATTATTTGGACGGTGGCATGCAAGGAGATGTGTTTTGGGACACTGAACGAGAGAGATTGCTAATGTCTTCGCTCTGGGAGACTACTGACGATGAAGGAAACTGCAGTGATCGATCATAACTAAAGGGTCATCAAATAGATTATGATAAACAAAATGCTACTGTTGCATAACATCTTACTAATTAGATTTATTATTAGTATGTCACCATTTTTTTCATTTATTACCGATTATATATAGTTTCCTAGATCACAGTGTGGTGATTATGTGTAGACATGCACATACACATAATGACATAAGTTAATAGCTCTTAGACAAGTCAGGCATGAGTGCACAACCTTAATTTGATGAAAAATGGACCACCTCTTCAATGCCCTCACCTTCCTCCGCTCATGATGTTGGCCTAATGGCCTGTGTAATTAATTTTACATATGCCGACTGCATACCCTTCAAGGCTTCAATAGAATAATTATACAATTTGTTTTAGAATGCTATTTTTCTTAATTTTATTTCAAAATTAAGAAAATCTTGAAAATCATATATTCCGTCTTCCCCTTTATTTTGAAGTTTTAACCAAATTTTGATCTTGACCAGTTTTATAATGTAATTTACTTATATTACTCCATTGGTTCCATTTTTTAGTTTTTCCCAAAAATCTGCTTTTTTTCCTTTAATATAAATTTAAATTTCACTTATGCCCATATTAATTATGCATTGATAATATACTATTTGTATTATTCAAGGCAAGAACTCCTCTTTTATACCTATACATTAATGCAATTATAAGAGTATTATAATTAAAGTAGAGATAAAATTTACATTTTCTTAATATGTGTGTAAAAGTCAAACAAGTTAATTAAAATGGCATGGAGGGAGTATATGATAAATATAATTATTTTTTTTAAAATTATGTTATAAGATTAAGCTTTTCAATTTATAAACCCATCAAAAAGTAATTTTTTAAGTCAAAATTTAATCAATAAATTCAAAATAAGTTAAAATAGATGGGACGAAAGAAGTACATAATTAATTTTCTTCAAAAAAAGTACATAATTAAAATTTTGTTCCAAAGGGGTGGAATTGGCATTCTAAATTAATCGGGATGGAATTATTAATATATTTATTAATCAGGGGCTGATAATTTACCGTGCCTTTAATTTTCTCATATACTCGAATCAATAAATTGCAAAAATAAAAAAATAAAAAAAATCTTGTTGTGTGTAAAAAGTATATATACTTTTTATATTAGTTCTGGATTAAGTTTTGGATTAAAATTAAAAAAACCAATAATAACATTAAGAAAAAATTATAGCGACTCCTGAGCAGTGAGCAGTGAGTAGTGACAAGATTGAGCCCAAAGTAAAAATACATCTCTGTGTCATATGGATCTATAAAGGGCCCAACTTGATCAAGCGAAAGCCCAATTGATTTAAACGGGTCTAGAAAACGAGGCAAGCCGAAACCTCAACTCGTCATGGTAGTCAAGTCATCGTCGTCATAGTGTGTATTTCTCAAAATGAACCTCCAATACGTCGTCGTTTCAAGAGCCATTAATTCCTCAAANCAGTGAGTAGTGACAAGATTGAGCCCAAAGTAAAAATACATCTCTGTGTCATATGGATCTATAAAGGGCCCAACTTGATCAAGCGAAGCCCAATTGATTTAAACGGGTCTAGAAAACGAGGCAAGCCGAAACCTCAACTCGTCATGGTAGTCAAGTCATCGTCGTCAGTGTGTATTTCTCAAAATGAACCTCCAATACGTCGTCGTTTCAAGAGCCATTAATTCCTCAAACTTCACTTCACGCTTCAATGGACATGCTGGTAATCCTCGGTATATTCCCATTTTTCACTCTTTATTTATATTTATATGTGATTAATTCTGTTCTCTATACATGCATATATATAATTACAAATTTTAAGGGTTTATATAATTTGATGTTCAAGGGTTTAAGGTTTTTTAAATACATTTTTAACTGTTTTTCTTAAGCTCATGATGATATTTAGAGATATTTTCGTGTTTCGTGTACTTTCTTGTTTCGTGTTCTGTCATTATGTTTTATTTTTTCATGTTATGATACAAGACATTATAGTTTACAATCTTTACAAACTAGTTACGTATCATTTTTTAAGTTGCTATAAATCACATTCTGGTATTAAAGATTAAAAATTACTAGTTTATAGTTTGTAGGTTAGATTAGTTTTTTGTTTGAACAAACACTGATATGTATACAGTACACACACATTCATTTCGGTCTAGGAACTGATAAGCAATTTGGCTTCTAATAAATCATAATTATCGTAACTTTCGAGTGATTTATTTATTTATTTTCCCTATTTTTTGTGCAGAATTAGATATTTATTTATGAAATGCTTGTATGTTTGAAATTTGCGAAGAAAGTGACTGTTGTTGTTGGTTGTTGACACATTGTTGATTTTAAATAGAATGGTATCATGGTTAGAAATGTAGTATTTCTTATGGTTTACTATTGGTTAGTTTGCGTTTTGGGGGGTTTAAAGGCTTGCAGCGATGGATAAATAGTTCAATTTCTTCTGAAGATGCTTTTTTGGAGTTGGGCCCCCCGGTTATACAAGGGGTTAATACCCGGCTTAANATGTAGTATTTCTTATGGTTTACTATTGGTTAGTTTGCGTTTTGGGGGGTTTAAAGGCTTGCAGCGATGGATAAATAGTTCAATTTCTTCTGAAGATGCTTTTTTGGAGTTGGGCCCCCCGGTTATACAAGGGGTTAATACCCGGCTTAAATTGGCAACTGAAAAGCGTGAGTTTTTTATGGTATGCAATATTGGTATACTTAATCTTTTTTAACACTGTATTTATAGCCTGCTTCTGTGACTACTTCCAATGAGCAACTGAGCATGTAGTTATTTTTTGGAAGGCGGCATGACTAACTTGAGATTCTTTAAAATTTCAGCAGTCAAAGGATGATTCAAGAAATTCTAC
>QRFB01020006.1:0-19113 GCA_008931105.1 Oenanthe javanica
ATCATCACATTAATAACCACTCAAAAACAAAAAATCAAACGGATCGGATCTAAAATTCAAAACAATGGACGAATATATAATATTAATAACGTACAGAGAAAAGACGGATCGAGAAACCGAGAACGCCGATGAGAAGGAGGATAAAGAAACACAAGACGTTGCCAAATGCGTAACGTAGAGTGGAGTCTTTGGGGGCCTCCATTAACGCCCAATCCAAAGGCCGCAGAGTGTGTGTTGAGTAGTAGGGAAGACGAGGGGAGACTACTTGGGAGGCCTTCAAAATATTTTCTACCTTTAATTTTTTATGGTATCTTAGGAATTAATTAGGATGCATTAAAAATACTATAATTTATTTAACAAAATAATTTTAAATAAAATTCAGCACTAAATATTTATTTAAGAAATATATAAAATTATCTTTTTATACATATTAAAATATATACAAAATAGTAAAAGAAACGCAAAATTTTATAAGTAAGGGTACATTTTAATCTTTGAATATAAGTTATTTGATATTTGATATGTATTTTAAAATATTTTAATTAAATAACTAAAAATTATTTTAATGACTTAATTAAAATATTTTATAATATGTGCCATAAATTCGAATGATATATATTTTAAATACAGAAAGTATCAGACAATGTTTTTCGAAAGTATTTATAAGTTTTTGATGATAATTTGAGATTTACAAATTATCAACAAAAAATTTAGGGAACAAATTGTATATGAGAAAAAATACAACACAGAACAATTCTGATTTTTTTTCCGGTGTCAGTTAGTGAGTATAAATATAACCAAATAAAATGCAGTGTTGTGTCATGAGCTGATTGACTGTTACACGTAGCTCTTGGTCTTGGGCCGTCTGGAGAATTAGGAAAAGTAAAAAAGATGATCCTAAAATTTTCATCCGGCCCATGATATTGGAATATACTGGATCAATATTACCGACATTAGTATTTTTTTTAGGCACTCAAAACAAAATAGCATTCTTATATAAATAACAAGTAAAAAATATAAAAGAAAACAGATAATTTAAATCTCACGTAAATTTAAAAATTTTATGTTATAAAATTATAATTTTACTAGCTTATAATCAGTGAAAAACACGGGTGGGATTAATAAATTATATATTAATTATTTTATATGATTTAAATATATAATTTAAATTTTTTTATTATATCGTCTATGATAATATAATGTATAATAAAAATTATTTATAGATAAAATAATAATATTATTTTAATATTCACGAGATTTAATTAATAAGTTATAATTTCAAGTAGAAGTAAAGTGAGATATGTTATTAGATTGTTGTACAAAAAATGACTCACTGATGATAGAGTTATATGTAAAATATATATGTTTTAAAATTAAATTATAATTATATTATAGTTGCATAAAAAAGTCGTATAAAAAGAAAACTTATTAATAATAAAAAGAGATGTATAAAAAGAAGATTTACCGGACGGACGACCAACTGACCAAACTTTTTATTTATGTGATTAAAACAGAGAAATAGATAGAAATTAAAAAAATGCATATTGTTTATCATAAACTTTAATGACATATTAAATAAAAATTATAAGAAAACTTTAATTATATATTAAATAAAAATTATAGGATAAGTAGGATTCGTAAAAAATATAGAATATAATTTAAATATAATATAATATTATCATATAAAAGGAGGACTACTGAGATTATTAGAGTTGTACAGTACCATACCGACGACCAAGACTTTTAATTTTTCAATTATAATAATATAGTATAGGATAGGATAGATGTTACGTAATATATGGATTAGTGATTTTGTTAGGTCAGCTTGAGAAAATAAATTACATCTGTTTAGGAAAAGAAAGAGAATAAATTACATAATTTTGGATTTATATTTTCTAATTTGTTTATTCTTTCATAAAACAAAAGGGCTTTGGACAAAATTGAAAGGAACCAAGGCCATTAATCCAGTCAGGGAAATATAAAACCTTTTCAATTGGTACACTTTGAATAAGATGAGTGCTCGTCATCGCGTGCAGGGTACAGGTAACTATTAACCTCCATATTATATTAGGTTTTCGTTAGAAACTGTATCATATTTTAATAATAATTAGGTTTTACTTTGTGCACACACAGATATTGCACATATATACGTACTGATTTAAAATCTGTTTTAGTTTTTAGGGTTAGGGTTTCACGTACAATGGATAGGATCGTTAAGGTTAAGGCTAGTTGTGTTCCATTGTATTTGAAGAGGGATGGTTTTAGGCCTTCGAAGACTGAGAATTATGGCGATGGGGGTGCGTTTCCGGAAATACATTATATCCAGTACCCTCTCGATATGCGTACAAGGAGTGACGTGGTTTTTGGACACACCACGACGTTGCCTGTTACGGTTGATGAGCATGGTAGGGTTACGTTTGATTCTGTTGTTAGACAATATGAGAATGAGAATGCGTTGAGGATTGTGTATTCGCAGTTTCGGGACCTTGAGGAGCGAGAGGGGGAAGGGATTGATATTCATGAGATTGAAGAGAAGACTACGTTGGAAACGAAGATGACTTTGGAGAAGATTGTGAATGTTAGGTTGAGTGCTGCACAGCCGAATAATGCTACTAATGCATCTTCTTCGGGCACGAAATATATTAATTACAAACCTTCGCAGCAGTCGTTGCCTTTTAATTCTGGGGCAAAGGAGAGGCGTGTTATGATGGTTGAGATGCAAGTGGATCCGATGGAGCCACCAAAATTTAAGCATAAGAGGGTAGCTAAGGGTAATGGTTCACCTCCTGTGCCTGTTATGCATTCCCCACCTCGTCCTGTGACTGTTAGGGACCAGCAGGATTGGAAAATTTCGCCTTGTGTTTCCAACTGGAAGAATCCAAAAGGTTACGTAATCCCACTTGAGAAGCGTTTGGCTGCTGATGGTAGAGGTCTTCAGGAGGTTCAGATTAATGACAACTTTGCCAAGCTATCGGAAACTTTGTATATTTCAGAACAGAAGGCAAGAGAGGCTGTTGCCATGCGATCAAAGGTTCAGAGGGAAATGTTGTTGAGAGAGAAGGAGAAAAAGGAACTGGAGTTGAAGGCATTAGCTCAGAAAGCTAGATCAGAAAGAACTTGTGCTGCTCAACCAGTTGCTGCCTCGATGCTTTCCGACAAGAATCTGCTGGATGTTGATGGCGTGAGAGGACACAGTGAATGCGGAAAAGAGAGGGGTGCACTGAGGGAGACGAAGGAGGAAAGAGAAGGTAGACTGGAAAGAGAAAAGATTCGTGAGGTGCGAGGTCATGAGAGGAAGAGAGAAAAAAGATTGGAAGCAAAGGATGCAGCGATGGGAAAGAAAAGTAAGATAACTAGAGACAAAGATCGTGATATTAGTGAGAAAGTTGCACTCGGAATGGCGTCTGCTGGTGGAGGACGAGGGGAAGAAGTCATGTATGACACACGCTTGTTTAACCAGGATAAGGGCATGGACTCGGGCTTTGCAACTGAAGATCAATACACCGTGTATGACAAGGGGTTGTTCACTGCACAAAATACACTTCAAACTCTTTACAGAGCAAAGAAAGATGTGGATTCTGATACATATGGCGGTGCAGACGAGCAGCTAGACAAGATAATGAAAACCGATAGATTCAAACCTGGTAAGTCATTCACTGGCACATCTGAGAAAACTGGTCCGAGGGATAGACCAATGGAATTTGAGCAGGAATCAGAAGAAGACCCATTTGGTTTAAATCAGTTTTTAAATGCGGTCAAGAAGGGAAAAAAGGCCATGACAATGTTGGGGGCAGTGGTACTATGCATGCCAGTGCTGGTTCATCGATGCAAGATGACAATGAAGGTGGTTCTGGTCGCAATAGAATTCACTTTGAAAAGGAAAAGAAGGAAGAGAAGGAAAAGAAGCGATAGATATCTTTCATCTGCCATCTAACACGATCTCCCAACTAATATTATGCTATTCTAATACTAAATTTGGTGTGTTTGCAAGTTGTGAAGTCCAGCCGTATGCCTTAAAAATATCGGTGTAATCAAGTACAGTGACATACAGTAGTTGATGCTCTAGCCTTTCTATTCTAGATTTACATTGTGTAATTCTGGAAATATATGTTTTTGAAGACATCTTAGTAGGGGTTTTTTTTCTCTAAATCTAGTCAGCTTATCATTTCCATTATATTCTATATGAAAATAAATTGCATATGTTTGCTTTGCTTTATAGGTGCTATGTAGTATTTGGTAAGAGTGGGCCTTTAGTCATTTGAAGTTGTGAATTTGGAAAGAGATTTAAACTCATTGATTTGCTTAAGGTTTACAGAATAATTGCAGTGGATGTCTAAACTTCTCTATTTTCCCTGCACCCTCATCACATATATGCATGTCTATTACATAACTTTATGAAATCTGCCTTTCCGGTATCGCCTTTTTCTTTTCTACTAACTCTCCCTGCAGGCTGAATAAAATTTGTTAATCAAATTAGTATGGACAATGGAACTACCAGATACACTAAAATGGAGATTTTCCCTACATTTACTCTCGTAATTAGATTTTCTTTGGCTCTAACCTACCTCAACTCTCAGGAAATCCTAAAGGTTACTGTCTCTTGTCTCACTCTTTTTTTTTGCTAGGTTTTCCCTTGTCTCTTGTGTATATGTATCTATTGTTAATCTCTTATCATTGTTATGTCCCTGGTGCCTTAGGTACTGTTCTAGTTAGGGATGACCATTGTTCAAACAATTGTCTTTGTATGAAGGTATTGTACTTGTGCATTTTGTCTTTCATCCTATTCTTGTTTCATTTAGTTACATCTACAGTAACATTTTATTTTTTTAGAGTTAAACTGCTGAAGTTAATAATCAAAAATGTTGATACTGAGCATGTTTAGACATTTGCCCTCATCGATTCATTTGTCTTCATACTTTCTTTTGCTGCTCTATGCAACCTGACGAGTGACAGCCAGAAGTTAATTGCCCTGCATCTGTTCCTATCTCATCTAGACGCATCCCCAAACAAGTGCCACACCATAGAAAGTATTGAAGGTGATTTTTAAGTCGCATGTTAATTTGATTCTGGACAAGTTTTTAATTTTATCAGTTACTTGAGTCTTTGGCATTTTTTTTATTGTAAGTTAGTGGTGCAAAGTTTTATAATTGAATATCATTCATTCAATAGCAAAAATATGATTAAAAAGAGAGAGATATGAAATATATGTGTGATCTTACTTGAATTTAGTTATGTTTAGCTTAACTGGTCAACTACTACTTTGGGCACTTATTGCACCATTTGTGCTAAAAATTATTTCCATTTAGTTGCCGATAGATTTCTTGAGTATTTTTTAGCCATCAGTACTTACTCCTTGTGAATTATTTTTTAATTCGTTACTCAGGTAAGAAGCCTGGCAGTGTGAGCAATTGCATATGTAATTTATTGTTAAAATAATTTTCCTAATTATAAGGAAGTCTTTTTGTAACATATCGAAGCAAGAAAAATAGAAGGGACCTTTCCCGTGGTCCGCTCGTCTCACCTATTCTTTTCGTTGTTGTATTGTGTATCTGATCATAATTACTCATTGTGGATCATTTTTGGCTCCGTTAAAGTAATTCATATAAATAGATTATCAGTTTGCGCGTTTTAACTCCTATAATTTAATATTAATTCTTATTATTGTTTTGCCTAAATTATAATCGTTTTCCCTTATCATTCTGAGACGAGGTCTCTGACATTGTAGAATGATATGAGCAGGTCAGCTTGCTAACAAAATCCCACCTCCATTAACTTTTTCTTATTTGGTATGATATCCCTGTAGTAACCTTGTTGGACTATTACGTTGTTACAACTAAACATACAATAATTATGTATAGACCAGGTCCTGGATTTAATACAGGTTATTATCATTAGACATTATGAGTAAATATCCGCGAGAAAATAAAATGAAAATAGCAACAGGCTATTATCATTATAGAGTAGGTGTAAATTACTGCTATACTGGATGAAGGTTGTGTTTTGTAAAAGACACTACAAAAACTGTCATTCACTTATAATTTGCAACTTAACTCATATATATGTATGTCAGGAGCTAAACTAATTAGGATCCCACTCCCACCGACAAAAGCATCACATGCACCAGTTGTGCCCGAGTACTTCACTTGCAACTTGAAACTCTACCCTATAAATTGCTGCACAAAATGTCCATTGCTGTTAGTAGGGCAGTAACTAAGTACTTCTATTTGGGAAATAGGTTATATTCTGTTTAGATTTTTTTTCTTTCCATTGCAGTAGTGTTATGCAGTCTGGTCTGGCAGTAACTAAGTACTAAGATGAAGGTGTGAATTTTGGGTGTTTCTCCAGTTTAACAGTCTTGTAACATAGTTGCTCCTGACTTGGATTACAGATTAGAATTGGGGAAGGTATTTTAGCTTCTTATATACCTCCGTCGTACCTTTAACCATGTATGCCGTGTGAAATAATACTCGAGTAATTCACTTATATCTGCAAGTGAGGATGATAATTATAGCTACTCTGGCATAGGATATTTGGCATTGTGTAATTGTGATTACTTGGTGTTTGGTTAAGCAATGATTTACTTTTGAGCTCCAACAAAGTTATTGTAGAATTTAAAGGTTCACACTGAACATCTACATTCTTGCACTCTTTTATGTATACATATAACATATAAAAGTTAATAATCTTTAGCAAGTTCGACATTTTCAGTTCAATTGTTTGCAGGTTTCTTCTCAACCTTGAAATAGAACTCTGACATTGTTAACCTAGCAAGCAGAAGAATTCCCTTATAGCAGAAATAAACAATGCACTGGTGTTTCACAAGTTAGGTATCGTCATTGAAACTCCTGCAGGTATATGCCACTTCAAACTGAACCATGTATCTTTTGTAAACTTATGGTAATACCATGGAAGCAAGCTCCTATGTGCTGCGGCTCAAATTGGTCAAACTTAAATGAACGAGGTAATAATATACTTGAATAAATATTGATTTTAGTCCTTCCCTACGGATAAGACACCCTACTTACTCTACTATACTATTTGTGTGACCCGACTTGTTTCGGTTGCTAAATATATACATATTTTACATCATATTCTACCTTAATTGTCCTTATTTTGTGATATATTAGTCCTTTTTTAGTGATGGGGAATGAAAATAAAGAATTTATATATATGTTGTTAATTAGTTTATATATTTGTTAGTATAGAGATAAATAATATATTTATCTATATGTTTTATATGTGGGGCTACAAGTTTATTAAATAAGTAGTTTATTTATAATTAATAAAACCCAATTATTTATGAGCCTTGGTCCGTAATCTGTTTTCATGTATTAATGGAATCTGATCTCTTGACCTCTTCGCATGAACACGAGTACTCTGTGTACTATCAAATATATGCAATTATTAAGCGATGACTAGAAAATTGAATAACATATTCTATACTTAAAAAAAGAAGTTATATTGTTCTTCTTAGCTTTGAATCTATGTGTGTGGCATGTGAGAATTATATGCTAAACAATTTCGGAAGGAAAAAAGGCAATATAAAGTGATCATTCTTTCATGTCATAACAAATTTATTTCCCAGCTCATAGCATCTAATTTATCTTCTCATTGTTCTTCCATAGGAGTGAGACTGGTTTTTTAGTGATCTTACTACCGAAGATTGTAACTTGGGGTTATAGACCAAGTAGGTTAGTAGCAGACAGAAAAACAAATTCAAGAGAAGTATAAGAAGATAATAACGCATAACAGGGGTTGTGGTATGTAGTAAGATGTTGGCAACTGCAATAAATTTTGTCCAGTTCCAAGAGTAAAATGCTAGCAATTGCTGATGTAGCTTAAAAACACTATGAGAAACAAAAGATGCTAAAAAAAGTAATAGTATGACATATATTATCAGCATAATTAATCTGTTTGGAGCTTGACAAGTAAGTTGTGTGTATAAATATATTCTCATGATCACAGATCATTTATACATGTTTGTGTTTCTTAGGAAATCGTCAACAATGCAAAAGTACACTACTTTATGGAGAATGTTTATACGTTTCTGACCCGCTTGGGGATTGTTAACCAGATATATTTCCCTGAAAATGTGATGAATGAGATGGCACCCTATGTTGCAGACCGACGACCAAATTAAATCTTACTGGTATCACTGATCGTGGTGCATATGAATTGAGTGCCCACAGGATGAGCATTTACAAATTTGAGGGAACATGTGACAAATAAAATAGGTACAATTCTTGATCCTTGAATAAAGTTGAGCTCGTATTCAAAAGTCTCAAGTCAGGAAACACCTACAGGAAGCAAGAACCCATTTTATGTGAAGATCATCTTTATCTGCAGATATTTAAACCCAGTGTATTTCAGGAATATTAGATGGTACCATGGTGTGATGGTATATATTATTTCATCAAGAAAGAGTGTTGGCTTCTCCAGTATCAACTCCATGCAGCATTTCTGTCATATTACAGGAGAGCTTGGCACTAACAGTAGTCGGTGCCAATATTATTGCTTTAAACTGCGATGTCTGATATTGTTACAATAGTAAAAATCTGACAGAACAAAATGGTGAAACTGCCTAGCTGAGAAGCAGAATTTTCCCCATGCCAGAGAACTTAAAGGTACCCCGTGTCACTTTTCAATTACTTTGGGATTCCAAAACAACATGGTTTCAGAATTTGCAATGTATAACCAATTTTTCTCTTTCGTACAGAGTTTTAAGTCTAATACCTGCGTGACATTTAAATTTTCTAAAAGGTTCCATATTTCTGGATTATCGGAGCCAAAAGTGCAAAACCCTTTGATAAAATACTTTGACTAGTAGAGTACTACTAATGCATCAACTCTCTTGTGTTGTTAAAAATTTAATTGCCTTGTAAACTTTAATGCAACTCTTATTGACGTAGTCAAATCTACAGAAAACACTATATGATTGACCTCCATGCAAAGAATTGATCATAGTTACATATTAATACTCTTAATTTACATACACACAAGTGTACTGTGTTATGCGAGTTGTTAAAGTCTGGTCAATTGGTCTCCTGTATTTTCGTACATCAGCATGTTTTAATTTGAAGCTTCTGATTATGGTATTCCTTGTAGAGGCTCCTATGCTAGAGTAGTTGCCTGTGACTATGGCATAGGAGAATGCGTTCTTGTATATTTAGCNTCTGATTATGGTATTCCTTCTAGAGGCTCCTATGCTAGAGTAGTTGCCTGTGTGACTATGGCATAGGAGAATGTGTTCTTGTATATGTAGCCTATATTTCTGTACATCCTAGCCTATACTGGCTGAGAAAATATCATGCCATCACGCTTTTTGATTTTGAAACTCTGTACAGATATTTTGTTGAGCAATGCAGGAGTCCCAAAATAAATTTCAAATTTATTCTCAAATGCCACATGACCAAAATTTGATTAGTTTTATATTGAAGAACGCATGGAACCATTTAAAAAAAAATAGTGTTCCGATCAATTTAAAACATGCCATGTAGATGATAGAGTAACTATTTTTGGTACCCCTAACATTTTTCATTTTTGGCGAAAAGTTATGATGTTGCAACTTGAGTTCAATCTCACATTCACATATTGTATACTGGGAATTTCTTATTTTTTTGAAACATGTATACTGGGAATTTCGGATCCCTGTAGCAGGTTCTCATACCAATATTTGTTGCAATCAAGATCATTTCAGCCTAAAAATTACTAAAAGTAGGATAAGAAATTCTACCACTTATGAAGCATCCTGACCCAAGTCCCAACTAAACTGATATGGTGGGGTTAAGCAAGCATATTTCTCCTGCTTTCTTTTAAACAACTATGCTTTTATTAGTGTAAGTATTAAGTTGTTCCCCTTTGGTTCAAATCTTATTGTCTAGGCTCAAGTATTCATTCCTTCATAGCTTTAAAAGCAAACCCCATGTTTAGTTTGATCAATTATAACTAAATCAAGTAATGAATGTCTTTATACAAAGTTGATTAAAATAATTTGTGAAGTGTTAATAATAGTACATTGTTTTATATAGTCCAAGTTCATCATTACATATAAACTTTACAAGTGTACACAGAGAAAAGGAACACAGGTTTCTTATTATATTACATATAAACATAAAATGAGAATTGCTAAAATTTAATTGATTAAATATCTAGATATATGAAAATTAATTCACATACTATTAAAAAAATTCAGAAAAATGATATAATAAAGTATGAGTGAAGTAATCTTCGAACCACTATACTTAATTTAAAAAGCATCTCTAATTGATAAAGTATCCAAAATTGCTAATAAAAAATTGTGTTGAAAAATTGTATTATTGTTCACAGATTTAAAATTGAGTTGTGGTACAATAACTATGTAGTCATGTTTAAACATATCGCAGTCATGTTAAATGCATACAAATGGAAAGAAATGTAAGACCCAAGCTATTAGAAAGTGCCTCCAAGTCGCCTATAAATGAAACTGATAGTGCCATTTGAGAAAAAAACTTAAAATTATTGTAACAAACGGGAGCGAATTGAAACTCTAGATGAGNCTTAAATTATTGTAACAAACTGGAGCGAATTGAAACTCTAGATGAGAAGGAAACTAAGAGCAAAAACAAAGATGATAACACTTCAAATTGTGTGCTTGGTGACCACCAATAATTTACAAAAGCTTTAAGAGTCAACAAATATNGCTTGGTGACCACCAATAATTTACAAAATCTTTAAGAGTCAACAAATATTAGTTGTATCATCAAAGCAGTTGGGTCATTGTATGTGATGAGGAAACTAAGGATGTCCCTTGATTGTATTAAAAGTGAAAGTTACTAATTATTTATTTATTTTATAGTGTTTAAATATTTTATCTATTAAACTAGTTTAGTTTATAATGTCATAATTAATTATTAATAGAAATAAAAACAGTACAAAACAAATAAGAATTATGTATTATATCTAATATTGGTCTTTTCCAGGTTCATACAAATCTATACTATACTATATTATTAAAGTCGAAAATAAATCATTATTATTTCTCAAACATTAAACAATATCATTATAAATTTTTTATTTCAAAAATTAACATGTAATTTTATAAATAAAGATAAAAATAATAATTTTTAATTTGATTCTCCATACCCATGACTCATACTCACATCCCCTAAGATATCAAAAACACATATAAGAGATCGAATTTATTTAAGTGCGTGTTTATATTCAATTTATTTGTTTTGACTCGAATTTGAATTAAATTATTACTAACAGGTTTTTGCCAATATAATTTATAACAGATTTGTAATTTGATTATATATTATAATAAGAAAATTATTTTTATACATGTGTACATTTTTTTGGTATTCACATTTTATAAAAATTGATATTTTAGTTATATTTTACTCAAAGTGTGGTATGATGGACTCACTTAAAATTGATTAATTAGTATTATTATTAGTTTATTACCCTATCAACGTGGTTTGATCTTGATATTCTGTCCCAAAAAAACGTGGTTTGAGCTTGGGTAAAATGTTACGCAAAAAGTGATTGGTAAAATATTTGTTACAGCCTGTTCTTTTTGGATTATTAATTCGAGCAAAATTAAAATATAATATAATTTATTATTACAAAACTCTAAGATAACTATTATAAAGGCGCAGACAAATCAATAACCAATATACTCCAAATCTAAGATTCTTGAAATTCAATACTGATCAACTTCATCTTATATCAAACTTTACAATTGTAAATAATTAGTTACACAGTCCAGTAAATAACTGATCGATATACAGAGCTAAGTAATTTTTGATACGATAACTATACGCATAACTTTTTGATACACTTTCAGATTCTTATTCGACATGATAAGATGATAACACATTAAATAATAACTTTTTACCCGTAATTTATACTACGATCACTACAATCCGGTGACAACGGTCCTAAATTTCAGAAAACTGTCACTACAACCCAATGACCTTGATCTTAAATTTTCACGAAACATGACATAAATCATATTTCTAAAATTATTGTTGACATACAACACATATAGGATATTACACGTTACTTCAAAATATAATCACTTAATCCAAAATTTTATAATCAAATATAAACGTATAACACATAATTTTGAAAAAACTAAAAAGATCGATCGAAAATTTAATTCAACCTTACAAACCAAGAATGCTTGACATCCAACTATAAAAAAAATCAAATCTCAGACATCTCAAATATCGAACTTCTCAATTATTCTGAATCTGTCCAGATCTGTATTTGACCCTCTAAACGATATTTTCTCGAAAATGTTAAAGAACGAAAGTCATAGAGAACGAAAATATCTTTTTGAAAAGTCCATAATGAACGAATTTCAACGGATGTACTACGAATTTTACAAGATAACTGATTTGTGTATGGATCAAAATCCTACGAATTTTAATAAAAAAGATGAAGAAAAATGATAAAGATTTGTATTAAAAGAGATTTACAACAGTGTAGTCACGGTGGCTCAAAAATAATATAAAACAATGAGGAGATCTTAATTAATATATAGTGTTTTAAAATCCTACACCAAAATTTATTATGATTCATTAATCAAATCCGATCCATATTCTAAAAACTCATTATTTAATCTAATTTTAATTTATAATTTTTATCCAATTTTAATCATTGTTATTATTATTAATCTATTTTATTATTTTAAAAAAATATGGGATATTACCTATATAGATTACAAAAATTATTTATAGTTACTTTAATATGAAGTTTTTTTTAGAGGGTGATGAGATTTTTAAAGAAGTAATGGGATATCAAGTTAATAAGACCACATATTCTCCCTCAAATGATTTTTAATTACTTTAAAATTTTATTTAAAAAATAAAAAAGAATTTCTCAAAAGTTAACATCAATTTTATCTAAAAACATTACCTACATGGCAACATTCTAATAGTTTATTAAAAATATATTATCCATAAAATTACAAATAATTGTCAAAGACAAAAAATCATAAAATAGAAAATGATCGTACAAGAAAAATTATTAGACAACTCCGGAATCTCAGGAGATCCGGCTCAGATTGTAACATTTGTATTATTGAGGACTAAATTAACAAAAATATCCACAAATATCTTCACCTCGCTCGCAAAAACCCTGCAATCTTTAAAACAAAATCCAGGATCTTGCATCTTCAAAATAATAGAGATGGAGTTGGAATATTGGGACTGTTTCATTTATCTTATAAATAACTTATAAATTAGAAATTGTATGTAAATTCTGATTTATAAATCACTTATATGATATGTCAAACAGGGCCATTATGCCCGATAATCTGATACTCCCTCCGTCACAAAATACGTTTCCTGTTTTGACTTTTTGTACTGTTCATTGTAAGCGATTGACTACTAATTTACACATAATTTATAAGACAAAATATAGTCATGAGTGATTTTGTTTGATTCGTATTTGTGAGTACTTTAATACAGTAAAATTTTTATATTTAATACTAATACGAAATTAAAGATATTAACGATTAAAAAGTGTGTGTTGGCAAGCGCGCACATGATTAACAGGAAAAGTAATAAGAGACGGAGGGAGTANATTAACGATTAAAAAGTGTGTGTTGGCAAACGCGCACATGATTAACAGGAAAAACTTTTAGAGACGGAGGGAGTATTATAATAAATGATTGTTCGAATCATTTTATTATATAAAAATAAAAAATACATAAAAGGTGGGGGGAGAAGTAGATGATGCATTTCAATTATGCCAGCCTTCTGTTGCTGGCAATCGGCTTTTTCTTTCCGACAATAAGAGCTACCCAAGATATGCGCGCACACATATTATATATGTACATGGTGGACTGGTGAAGACTCAAGGGACAACATTTAAAGAAACACCATCTACATTTTAGACCTCCCATCTCAAATACGTACTTACGTAGTACATGCTTTGTACGCACCGAAATGCCTACATGAATCACGATTCAATGGGCCTGTTTGGCAAACCATAACTTATGGAAATAAGGGCTTATTTTCGGGAAAAAGTAGGGATGTATGTACTTTTCAGAAATAAGCCCTTATTTCCAGAAAAAAGTAAGTTCATATTTGGTTTTAAAATTCTAAAACAAATATTTATCTTTAAAAAAAATATGAAAATATGTAAAAAAAAATAAAAAATAAGCTACTTATTTTAAGTTTATGGAACCCCAAACACCCACAATATATATACATGTACATTATAAAATAGCTCGTACCTTTTTTCTTTTTTGAGGAAATAGCTTGTACTTTAAATTGCTTACATATGTTTGTTAGAAAAACACATTAATATATAAATATATAATTAGGACAAGAGATTTTGTTTAAAAATTAAACTGTTAATTACTTTATTAATAAAAGTAGTTAATGTTTGACTTTTTATAAATACAAAAATTGGATAAATACAAACATATAAAAAATTGAAAAATAAGATTAATAATTAAGATAGATATTAATAAAATATATAAAACAATATTTGTGCATTACATAAACTATAAGTTGATATTCAAAAACAATACAAGAGGAAAAAAGTAATTTGGTAAATAAGTAGAGTCGGGTGAGTTGAATTTTTTGAGTGTTTAAATTTAAAATTCAGCTTCTAAAAAAATATTGAACTCAAACTTGGTTAAAATTTTAATCTCAATTCAACTTGTTTAAAAAATAGTATTCACAAATTTGTGCTAATTAACGAACTTAAGTAGATAAACCATATATAATTTTTAAATTTGCTTGTATATTTTATTCATAAATAAATCTAAAAAAGTATTTGAAAATAAAATAAAAATGTGTTCGGTGCTCGTGAGATCATCTTAAGTAGGATATCTCATTATTACATCATTCATAAAAGTAAAAAATGTTACTAAAAATGATTTCCCAATCAAGTAAATTTCAACAAACATTCAGTCTTTCAGTTGGAAAAAGCTAGGAAGCACTTCAGAGTTCAGAATTTAAGTACTGGGACTTGGGAGCCACCAGACTTTAGAGCTAATTACGTCCTCCGAATGGACCTCAATCTACGAGTGGGGTGCTAGTTTCCTCATTTAATACTTTCCCAAATATCTTCAATCATTGAGATGGATAAACTTGAGTAATTCCTATTCTTTTCGAGGACTTTCTAGTAATCTCAAAAATTCCTAATAATATGCCCTTTATTTCAAAATTTTAGCTTTTTTAAAACAATTCCGCACATATAACTTTTTTTAAATAGAATATTATATTTTTATTTTTACCTATTATTAATTATAAGATTGATTCTTTTTTAATATAGTTAACATTAAAAATATAAATATATAAGGGTGATTTTAAAAAATATTTCTTAATATAGAATAAAAAAGAACATATATTATATGAAATTTATATATACTAGACCAGCAGTCCTAAAATTTTTGTCCGTGTTTGATTTTTATGGTCAAATTAATTAAATTTTAACTAAAAATTATATTTTATATAATTGAAGAAAATTATAAAAATTATATTATTAAAACATATATCTAATCTACTTAAATATATATTTTTCAGACTTTTAAAATTATAAAAAAATAACATATAAATTATAATCAAAATTTAAATAAATGACCATAAAAAATTAAACAAAACCATAAGAGGGACTTTGAAGCCGATGTGGGCTCAAGGATGATTATGCGTCAGAGAATTATTAGGGTATGTTAGTGACCCCTTTAATATATAGCTCTCCCATATCTTACTTCTAAATCATCCCATCTCTCTATTGATCATCTCTCCCTCAAGTATATATAATTATATACGTACAAGCACACATATTGACATGGAAATCGAACCAAGTCCAACATTGATAGCCAAAAAAATGTGGAACATTGTAAGAATAGTGTTCTACAAGTTAGGGAAAGGTTTATCGAAGAGCAAACTGATGTTGGATCTTCATTTGATGCTAAAAAGAGGCAAACTTGCGAGCAAAAACATAGGTAATCTCATGCTCCACCACCACTACTCTTCCACCATAAGCTGCAGTTCCACAGATGTTGCCATGTCATTAGTTTATCCTCGTGAATACGAATTCAGCTGTAGTAACAGCCCGGTTTATCCCTCGTATATCTCGAGGAAAAAGCATAGTCATCATCACCACCATCATCGCCACCAAGTTGAGGACTTCAGTGTCCCTCAGAGAGTGTTTGATATTCTGAGCAATTATGAAAGTGTGGAGGCATCACCAATGATTAATTTACCAGGGTTTGGCCGGAGTCCAATGGTGAGGCAACTTAGGATAACGGATTCGCCGTTTTCCATAAGAGATATGGAGGAAAATAATACTCAAGTTGACAAGGCGGCTGAAGATTTTATTATCAAGTTCAAAAGGGAGTTGATGAAGCAACAAAAAAGGACAATGTCACCGTCTCCGTACATTAATGCATGGGGAAAATAATGAACCAGCGGAGGATGATAAAATTCTCAATCTCCTTTATCTGCTCCGATGATGTTGAATTTTCCGGGGTCATGTTATATATATATATATATATATATATTTGAAGTAGGGTTACATATTTAATGTGCATAAATGAATTCTACTATACTTTGATGTTATTATTGCCAGCTCTTTTTTCACTTAATTTTATCACAATAAAGTTCTTGTTTGTGCATTTTGTATTGTTATAAAGTCTTTATATAATGATCACCAAAATGAAGTTGAAGAGGGTCCTTATGATTTACCCACCATTTTTAATGTGTACGTTGCTGGTACGTCCAATTAGTTGG
This sequence comes from Oenanthe javanica, assembly GCA_008931105.1. NCBI lineage: Eukaryota > Viridiplantae > Streptophyta > Magnoliopsida > Apiales > Apiaceae > Oenanthe > Oenanthe javanica. The sequence continues at coordinate 16,734 of QRFB01020006.1, forward strand.
TATAGTATAACTTAATTTGGAATCCTTAGGTCCGCCTTCGAAGTTTCATTATTTTTTGTTTGGATTAATTAATACAAACAATATTCATATTCACATTCAATGGTTAAATTATTTTAACACTTGGCTTAATTCCCAAGCTTGTTGGAAGTAGCTGTTCTTCATAAATGTACAAGCTAGCCCACTGAACATACCAAGGAGAATGCACATCGAAGTAGTTGATTTAATCTTACAAGTAGTTTGAATGTTTGATAATGATCCAACCATATCCAAGCATTANATTAATCTTACAAGTAGTTTGATAATTAATCTTACAGGAAGAAAATTTAGAAATTACTGAATCAAATTAAATACATTATGTGTATTTAGTTAATTCGTTAAATAACAATTATCGGAATAAGTGTACTAAAACAAAAGTAGCATAAATTTGCAGTTCTCTAAACCTATTCTTGTTGCAGCCTAGCAACAGTCACTATGTAGTAACAGTGTTTGTTAGATATAAGTAGACTTAAATATAATTAAAAATACACATTTTATCATATGAATCATGCCACATTATTTTGGAAAATATTTTTGGAAAATTTGTTTGGTTCCGTGGCATTACCCATGCGTTTTCAACAATATACAATTAAAGTTTTTCTTTTAATATATTAAGTAAATTTAACTCTACATTTTTTAACTACATGCAATTGAAACCTTTTTTAAAATAATTAGTAAATTTAACCCTATATTTTTAACTATTTACAATTAAAACAAGTTTTAAAAATATTTAGTAAATTTAACCTTAATTTTTTAATTTCAGAATAAATTAAACCTTACGACCAAATTTTGAATAAATATTCGTCAAATGCACTATTGTCAATTTTTTAGTATAGATATTATCTAAGCATAATAGATATATGTAATTATTAGGGTTTTCATTATAAAATAGATATTTATATGTTCTTTTAATTTCTATATTAATATGTCTATATGTATAATATATTATATATGTTCAATAAAATTTTAATATGTGTTTATATTATTCCCTCTTGCCATCATACTTTCCGCTCAATATATTCATGAATGTTCATCAACAAATTTAATTTATTTTCAAAAATACTCTTCTATAATTGTCNTCCGCTCAATATATTCATGAATGTTCATCAACAAATTTAATTTATTTTCAAAAATACTCTTCTATAATTGTCATAAATTGAACCATATTTGAGTAATATTTATTTTATTTCAAAACTAAAAAGTCAAAGTTAAATTTTACTAAATGTTTTTAAAAAAGGTTTTTATTGTAAATAGTTAAAAACATAGGGTTAAATTTACTAATTATTTAAAAAAAATGTTTCAATTGTATATAGTTCAAAAACGTAGGATTAAATTTACTAAATATATTAAAAGAGAGTTTTAATTGTATATTATTGAAAATATAGGGTTATAATTATATTTAAGCCATATAAATATATATTACTTATAAGAGAATCTATTTCCTTTCCTCCCCAATTTCAATGCAACTCGGATTATGCAATACATCTAAATACTCTTTTGCATCATTTTTAAATTTAATCGTCTACCATTCTTTTAATAACTTGTGTATAAAAATATAATGTTAAACACATCGATCATAATTGAAACGAAATTATTAAAATTGAATTATTTTTTTTGACAAACAAAATTTAATGCATTACTTAAAACACTCGAATACAACCGGTACAAACCTCGAACTGTCAACTACAACCTGACTGTAAAACAAAAAACGAGCTAAACGAATAGTCGTTTTGATTTCAGATCGCTTAACATGTAAAATATCCAAATTCTTTAATCTTAAAAGTATTACAATGATATTTCGAGCAATCTAACCTACAACAGCTGTGAAACCAGTAGCATCATAATTGACATTCACATAAGTGTCATCTGTAATCTAATATTCAGAACTATCAGTTACATCAACTGATATTGGAGGAACAAATATCCTCAAAATATGGGAGAAAAATTGTTGTAAAAGGTGAGTTCTTGCGATATCCACCATCGTCTCAGATTCGATACGAGTCTTACATATCTCCCAGAATAACATATAAATCCTTCTCAGAAAAACTACACGACTAACAATCTTGATAACAAGGTACCCAATAAGATCTCATTCAAAAAGGATTAGATCTCGATTTTATTAAAAAAATCGGTAAATAGAATAGAGGATGAGAGAGCGAAATAATCAGAGAAGGGAGTGAAATTCTGGAAAGTGGAGAATCACGACTAGAACCCTTGATTGGGAGTCGACTCTCAAATCTTCGGAAGCGTGGAAATATTAAAATTGAATCTTGAATCGTATCATTTGTGTAATTGTGTTTGCTGCGGTTGTGTTTGATAAACCAATATTGTATTTTGATAAATA
>QRFB01020008.1:1763-19111 GCA_008931105.1 Oenanthe javanica
AGTGAGAGAGAGGATCAGTTGAATCTAGCTTTAATTGCTGTATTTATTGTTCAACTGATCATGATGCCTTTATGAATGTTGTAGCAAATCCTTCAATGAATATAATGATATATTCTTGAAATTCTGTGTCATAATTTATTACCTGCATATTTATACATTCTCTCATTATTCTAAAAAGTTGTATTCACCCCCCCCCCTCTACAACACTTTGGACCTAACAACAGAGAAATTCAATATCTAATAAGACAACTTGGAGCATTGGAGGAGTTAGTCAATCAATGGAGTTTACTTTAGAATTCACAAGTGTTCATCAAATGGTATTTATGAAACTTGAAATTTCTTCAGTACTTCAAGTGCTTTTAATTTCATGATTTTAGCTTTATTGCTTATTTTTCTGGTTTTGTTATCATCAAGTTAATTTGTGCCTATTCTCAAAGACATAAATAGAGGGAGATTGTTAGGAATTAGTCTTGATGATAACTTAACTTTAGAATCATAAAAATTTATATGTTGTAACTGATTAATTGATATGTACTTATAAATATCAATTGATTAGGGAACCATTTATCAGTTGAGATGTTTGTAGTAATCAACTGATAATATGGATATTTATTCTAAATGTAACATAGATGTACTTAGTCTTAATCAATCGATAAGGCTAGATCAATTGATAGTGTTCTACTTATCAATTGATACTGGAGTCGATTGATATAGGTCATCAATTGATGTATGTCTTAGAGTGTCAAATTTTAAATATTTGAAGACAGAAAAAATATACAAGTGAAGGATAATCAATTGATGTTGAAGAATCAATGGATCAGTGATCAATTGATACCAAACCAAGTCAAAGATTGAAGACCATCAACTGATATGAAGACCCATCGATTGATAATATCTATCAATCGATAAGTCAATTGTTATTATCAATCGATGGATATCAAGATCAATCGAAGAAAGACATCAGTTGAAGGATGCAAGGAAGACATAAGTTGATATGCTTAACAACAAATTATCAAATGATAGGGAAATCACAAAGGACAAAATGTCAGGTATCTTATAGACAAAAGTACAGTTATGGAAGACTGTCTACCTTGACTGTGAAAACTCAAATTGAAGTTGTCTTTGCTAGGGTGAAGAACTTACCCAAAATAGTTAAAGACAAATAAGAAAGATAGTTTAGTAACATTCCTAGAATAGATATTTTTGTTTTATTCTATTCTCGAGATTGTAAACACTCTAGTAATATATAAACTAGAGTGGTAACATTGTTAGAAATGTCTAAGTTATGATATTTCATAGAATCAGCTGTTCAAGTTTCAAAGCACTTGTGAGATGAGTTGATTCAATTCTAACTTTGAAAAAGTAGTTAGGTTTCAAACCAAGATAATTTGAGCAATCAATTCACTGGTGGATCAATCAACCCACCAATAATTTTTATATCTGTGTTGAAATTTATATTTACTTTGTTTCTTCATCAAGTCTAATATTCATATTACTTTTCAAACACTGAAAAATTGAAGAAAAAATACAAAAATTTTAACAAGTAAATCAAAAAGTTTGTATTTGTATTCAACCCCCCATTCTATAAATACATTTCATTGTTTGAGGGATAAATAACACATCTCAGGTAACTTTTCTGAGATATTGAATAAAATTACTGTATTTTAATAGGTACAATATTTCATATACACAATCTTTTTAGATACTACATCCGTCTCACCCAATTGTTAACGTTTCAGAGAGAAGGTCCGGCACCCATTTTAAGGTGCATATAAAGTATAGTTCTATAACTTATTTTTAATTTTTTTTTCTGAATAAAAATTTAATGTTTAAATTTTTATTCAGGAAAAAAAATTTAAAAATAAGTTATGGAACTATATTTTATATGCACCTTAAAATGTATGACGGACCTTCTCTCCGAAACGTTAACAATTGGGTGGAACTGAGGGAGTAATAGTTTGATATTCACAATATTTTATAATATGATGTCATTTTATTCAATATCTAAAAAAAAGTTGCGTGACATGTATATGATGTTCCTTATTTTCTTAAAATAAATAGCACATCTACTTTAAAGGACATTTTCTATATAAAATTTAAGACAATAAGAACCCTGATCTAGATCTAAGGAAAGTTTTCTGAAATAGTTATTGATTTGGATGCATTATATTAACTATCTAATTACTTATTTTCTTAATTTATAAAAATAAAATAAATGGTAAGTAAATACTTAAAAATAAATGACTAAATATATATGTTTATATATATTTGTTGTGATCTCGTATCCAAGAACTTAGGATCCTTATTCTCAAAATTTAATCCAAAAAGATAGAAATTAAATTTATATCCTTTATAATATAAATATAAAATTTATTAAAAAAAATGCAATAAGATGGGATATGGTAAGGTATGAGAAGTAGAGCTGAGCAGGAAACTGAATTAAAGCCGAAACCGAATCAAAACCGGTGAAAACTGACAAAAACCGATTCGTATAAAATCGAAATCGAAAAATTAAAAATCGAACTGTTTGATTGGTTCCGCGTCTGGTTATAGGTTAAAACCGAAACCAAACCGATTTTATTAAAATAAATAAATTTATTATATATAATTATAGAATGTATTGGTATTTTCTATTTTTTTTAATTTGATCTTATAATTGTACTTTACATATATTAGTTGTAGTCTGTTTAAATGTGTATTACATATATTAATTAGTTTATTGTCCATGATTGTACCGAAAAAATAGTATTGCTTATTTTTTTATGTACAACAATCATGTGAACTTAGATATCTAGAGGAGTTGCAGCACCTTGATGAGTTAGGAATATTAGAATATATATAGTTTTGGTAATTTAGTACATTTTATCTCAATTGACAATATATAATGTTATTACCCTGTATTACCTATTACTCCTCAGTGCCACCCAATTATTAACATTTCGGAGAGAAGGTCCGGCACGCATTTTAAGACATATATAAAGTATAGTTGGATAACTTATTTTTAAATTTTTTTTCTGAATAAAAATTTAAACATTAAATTTTTATTCAGAATTTTTATTTAAAAAAAATAAGTTATGCAACTATACTTTATATACACCTTAAAATACATGCCGGACATTCTATCCGAAACATTAACAATTGGGTGAAACGAAGGTGGTATATACAACACAATATTTTTTATTTAGGATATTCTAAAGTGCTAGATTATGAACTAGAATCTCCTAAAAAGACTGATTCAAGTCTTTAAGTCATATAATTGACCCCTAGTTGGAGTCTTATTTTGTAATTATTCAACCATTTCATTTTATAAACAGGCATGTAATTGTTTGCTACTTTAGCTGAGTTAAAAATAATAAAATTAATATATAAAAAGAAAGCAAAAATGAAACTAGCATAATTTGGGAATTGAAGCAACTAAATTACAATTTACACTATTAAATTGTAATATATTTTTATTTTATTAAATTTTATAACCAAAATTGAACCGATTAAAATCGAACCATTATTTTAAATTGAAACCGATAGCTCGATTAATCCGAAAACCGATCCGATCCGTGGTCGGACTAATTAGAAGTGTCAAAGTCACGAGTGGGAGCATACAACATAAACAAGTAAACAACTTTCCATGTTTTGGTCTTACTCACGTACTTGTCCAATTTCTGAAGCTTTCCTTAGTTTTTTGCACGTTATCCATACACTAAATTATACATACAAATATGCATACATACATATATCTAGTTATGTACTAGTCCTTATCCAGCAAAGCAAACCCACCCCATTGAACCCAATACTTGTGTTGACAAGTAAATATATTAATTTTGTATCTGGGTATGACGATTATTGGTTTAGGAGGGGGGAGTTCAGAGTATTTAGTGGGAGGAGGATCAGAAATATATGATGATTCTAAAAAGAAGATAACATATTTCAGTAATTCTTATGTTTTGGGTCTCACTCTTGTTGCTGGTTTTGGTGGTCTTCTTTTCGGTTATGATACTGGTACTAGTACTACTGCCTTAATTTGCGATTACGATTTTACATTTGATCATTTTTTGATTAATTTATGCCTTAATTTATGACTCCGATTTTACATTTGATCCTTTTTATTTTACTTATTGTGATGATTAGTTGTAGGCCTCATTCTTTGTATGCCTTAATTTACGATTACGGTTATGATTATGATTGCGATTACGATTTTACATTTGATCGTTTTTATTTAATTATTGTAATTATTAGTTTTAGGCCTCATTCTTTGTATGCCTTAATTTATGATTATGATTATGATTACGATTTTACATTTGGTTGTTTTTATTTAATTTATTGTAAAAACTAGTTGCAGGCCTCATTCTTTGTATATGCCTTAATTTACGATTATGATTATGATTTTACATTTGATTGTTTTATTTAATTTATTGTAATAATTAGTTGTAGGCCTCATTCTTTGTAGGCCTTAGTTTATGATTATGATTATGATTACGATTTTACATTTGGTCGTTTTTATTTAAATTATTGTAATAATTAGTTGCAGGCCTCATCTTTATATGCATTAATCTTCTTTTGCCTCCCTTTATACTGAACTTTTCATCGCAGGAGTTATATCAGGTGCTATCCTTTATATCCGCAATGACTTTGTGGCAGTTGATAACAGTAGTTTCCTACAGGTACAATATATATTTCGAATGAGATTAGATAAAATTATTAGATGACCAATTTTTCTTTTCATATCTTGCTGGCTTCGCTGTATACCAATGAAATAAACGTGTTATTGTCTGTCTGTCTGCGTACTTTGAATGGTTGATTGTATAATAAACATGGCAATCCAAATTGTACATGTACATTTTACTGTTGTTTCTCTTTAATAAAATAGATTAAATTAGAGATTTAAGATCAAATTATGTTGTTCTCGTAATACGTCATGGAGGTGGATGTTTAGCAGTTAAAAAATTGCTAATTTTTCAACCCTTTAGTCCAACAACATCAGTCTAGAAAGCTGAAGAATAAATGGTTCCAAAATTATCATAGCATGCTTCAAAATTCTCTTATGCCATATCTTTGACTTCGTCATGTTTAGGGTCTTGTTCTTGTATCTTCTAATTGTATGCTAAAATATATTATATCATGATTTTTAATGTTCTGTTAAGATATCTTTTTCTTCAATGGGTCTAGGAAACTATTGTCAGCATGGCTTTGGTTGGTGCAATTATTGGAGCTGCAGCTGGTGGGTGGATAAATGATGCCTATGGACGTAAAAGGGCCACACTTCTTGCTGATGTTATCTTCACATTAGGATCTCTTGGAATGGCAGCTGCTCCAGACCCATATGTTCTTATATTTGGACGATTCTTGGTTGGCTTGGGTATTGGTACAGCATCTGTGACAGCTCCAATGTATATAGCAGAAGCATCACCATCAGAAATAAGAGGTGGTCTTGTCAGCACTAACGTTCTGATGATAACTGGTGGACAATTTTTATCCTACCTCGTAAATCTTGCTTTTACAGAGGTAAGATCTATCATCAAACTGCAACTGCTCATAATTTCGATATTTTCATCTTTTAGATTGTTGTCATGTTTTTTTTATCTAGGTGAGGTCATTTGGTGAAGTTTCTAATTTATGAAAGATATGTTCTTCTAGAAAATTTGTAAAAGTAAAATTACTACTTGTCTTGTTATTTGGACTTGGATGTTACTTTCTAACATGCATTTAAGTGTCCGAATAGGCAATTTTGTAATTTTTTGTGTATTTTTGGTCCAAAGTGAAGTACCCATGTCCAGATATTGAGTTCTTAACACAAGTAGTCGAGGTAAAATAAAGAGTTATGTTAACATAGACTTTTATGCATTCATTCCACTTATGTAGGAGCTAGTAGATATTAAGCATATTTATATGTGAACTGACTGTCTTTCTGTCATTACTAGTGGAACTGCTCTAAACTATTAGAGGTTGTATCAATAAATTGCTTCTATAAGGTTGTATTCCTAGGTAGAATGATATTGTTGAGAATTTGAGGTTTTGTCCTTTTCTTTTACTGCCACCTGTAGAAAATATTAGTATGTAACCTCTGTCTCTCTCGCTCGCTCACACACACACACAATCACTTGCTCACTCACACACATACACATACAGATTCCCCCAGGCCTCCTACTTACTTTCAGGTTAAACAGTACTACTGTAGTTTTGTGGATTATTTCAATGTTATTTCACAATATTCTTGGGTTAAAGGTTTTCAGTGTGCAGCTTGAAGTTGCAGCATGGAGATTAAATCAGGCTTTGCACTTTAAGTTCCACAAGGAGTAACATTTCCTGTCTATTTAAATTGCAACATGATCATGTGGTATCGACATCTTAAAGTAAATGCTTTAGTCTAAATATTTTTCCTATCTGCTTTGGCCTAAGTAATGTTTTTTAATTAAAAGTATCTTGAAATTTTATTTCAGTGTCAAGGCATATTGTTGATCCTTGTGTCTGCTGCTCATTTTCCATGTTTTGTTTTGGATAATGATTGCTTAAGTGATGCTTACACACATCACATCTGTCAGTAGAGTTCTCTGGCAGTTCCAGCATTAAGCTTCTTAAGTGAATTTTAATGATTTCTTTTGTCAACATTAAACTATATACTTAATCTTTTATATTTCTTCTGTTCCCTTTTTCCTCATTTGTTTTCTTGGCGATGATGAGTAATGAAATAATGATAATTCTGGCCGATAATGAGAGATGAAATAATGATATACTCATATACAGCTCCTGTCAATATGTTTGGCAACCAAAACATGATTTTATGCTCTCTGGAAGGAGTTCATTACTTGAAACACTATTGTACTGAAAATCTATCGAGCTCAGGATAGCCAGGTCTTAACTACACAGAGATACTTGTTAAAATGTTTTGATATGCTAAAAAATAAATGTTTCTCACCCAAAGTTTACATGTGTTTGCCTGACTTTCCTAATAGTTTTGAAATTGAGGAAACTTGATGAAACTGGTTGAACATAGACATCTGCTCCATCCACATAATATGGTTTTAATATTCCTTTGCACATAAATAGGAGTCTTGGAATAATTTATGTTTCAGTCGATACTTTGGCCAGTTACTCACATAATATATATTTGGAAAGGCAGGAGAGCTATATAATGTATACAACCAGGTGAGATGAGACACAGTAAGAACCCAACAACTGCGGTATTCACTATTTCTTCCTCAACTTCTAGTTAATATCATTGTGCAATACAACCCATGAAGCAGGCAGCCCCTGTTCTAATGAGATATGCAAGGCATCACCCCAAGGGCAGTACAGAAAATGCACATTAATAAGTATGATAAGGATGGAGAATAGAAGGGTCGTGGTTAGTATGAGTAGGTCCCATTAGAGAGTGGTTAGAAAAGGGGAAAGGGGCATAGGGTGAGGGTCATTGTGAATTGTGAAGTAGAAAAGAGTCAAAGACCCATTAAGGGGATTTGGGAGTTTCCTGGCTGCTCGAAGTGCCTATGGTTTGTAATCACCGTCTAGTATCAATTGAATCTTCTTTTGCCGTGCTTAAACGTTTCCTTTCAGTATTAGTGTCTTGTTGAGCAGCTAGATTATACCACATTGTTGGTGTACTGTTACTAGAAGTTTATCTTANTGGTTTGTAATCACCATCTAGTATCAATTGAATCTTCTTTTGCCGTGCTTAAACGTTTCCTTTCAGTATTAGTGTCTTGTTGAGCCGCTAGATTATACCACATTGTTGGTGTACTGTTACTAGAAGTTTATCTTAACCCTGATATTATTTAGGTTTTCATTAAATTCTTTTTGTAGTATAGGCCCTTGGTTAAATTTCTGCTACTACAGAAATTCATCGTATCTATGAATTCCTTACTGCTGTCTTTTTTTTATGATTTATTTTCTATTTTCTTACTCTTTTTACATATATGTCAGTTCATATACTTGGAGCTTTATTATTTCTTTTTTGTACATATATGTCAGTCCATATATTTAGAGCCAGGAATTTGGCCTAGCTCACCAAAGTTCTTCGCTTCGGCCCTCTACATTCAACTACTGGTTGTAGTTAAGATTGAAGTATATAAGTTCTACAAACTGTATAAATATAAAGTGTTTATGTTTCAGTTGGTGACCCGTGGAAGCCTCAAGTCTTTGAATTTTCCCTTCTGGTGTTGCATTTTCATATGGCAATTCTTGTTTGGCGTGATGAGTAATGTTTAGCAGTACTGATAGAGATGCTTTGCCAAATAGTAATTAGCATCTGTAAAAAGTCTCTATAGCCGATAATATAATTATCTAAAGATTATAGGAACTTTTTTTCCTGATCTGCATATCCTGTATAAGAATTATTGTCTGCTTTGAAAACTTTTCATGACTTGAAGTTATTCTTAACCTGAAAATTCATTTTCTTGCTCATGAACAGACATTTAGTATTTTGTTTAAGAGGTGGTGTGATGACCGATTATACTCAGTTTCGGAGTTCAATAAAATGAGCAGTACATAATTCCTTATAACAATTTCCATGTATACACTGAAATTGTTTTAATTTTGTGGCTGGTAAGGTTCCTGGTACATGGAGATGGATGCTTGGGGTATCTGCTGTTCCAGCTATCATTCAATTTGTACTCATGCTTTTCTTACCAGAATCCCCACGCTGGCTTTACATGAAGGCAGGGTACACTGCTCTCCTTGCTTTAGTTTCTGTAGTTGATTACCCTCAAATCTAACATGACATGTCTACTTAACATTCAGAAAAGCAAAGCTGAAGCTATTGTTGTGCTTTCGAAAATATATGATCCCTTTCGACTTGAGGAGGAGATTGACCAACTTGCTTCTACATTGGAGGATGAACGGCTCAGAAAGAATGCTGTCAGCTATTGGGATGTTATTTTAGTGAAAGAAGTTAGACTTGCATTTCTAGCGGGGGCTGGACTTCAGGTAGTAATGAGACTTATTGCAGATACTAATTAGTTTTGACCTTTTCCTTTGTAGTTCAAGATTGCATATTCATGTTTTCCCTCACTAGATCAAGTTGGACATTGAAATCTGTTGAAAGTAGCTTTATCTTCTAGTATTAATTTTCCTGTATCAGGTGACTGTCACTGAGTTCCAAAAGTGTCACCCTACGTCCCTACATATGTCTTGTTTGAAAATGAGCTCAACAATAATAGTGGCTTTAATTATGACAGTAGTTCTCCGAAAGTGGTCAATGTATCCTAAGAACATAGACTCCATATAGATTTTTCAGCCTAGTCTGTCAGTTCTACTACTGTAGCTACATAGAAATTGCTAACCAAAATGTTGAACAAACTTGACTTTTCAGGCATTTCAGCAATTCACTGGAATTAATACAGTCATGTATTACAGCCCAACCATTGTTCAAATGGCGGGCTTCAGTTCCAATCAGTTAGCACTTCTACTCTCTCTTATAGTTGCGCTAATGAATGCTATCGGTACAGTACTAGGTATCTACCTAATTGACATGTACGGACGTCGGAAGTTGGCATTGAGTAGTTTATCTGGTGTAATTGTGTCCCTAATCCTTATCTCAGTAGCTTTTATTATGGGACCAACCGGGTCTACTCAAGGATACTACGGGTGGATTGCAGTATTTGGTTTAGCCCTCTACATTACTTTTTTTGCACCTGGAATGGGACCTGTGCCATGGACTGTTAACTCAGAAATATATTCCCAATCTTATCGAGGAATCTGTGGAGGACTGTCGGCTACTGTAAACTGGGTATCAAATTTAATAGTGGCACAGAGCTTTTTGTCCATTGCTGATGCTGTTGGAACTGGTCCAACTTTTCTGATACTTTCTGGTATTGCGGTGGTTGCCTTTTTGTTTGTGATGGTTTACGTCCCAGAAACGAAGGGGTTAAGCTTCGAGGAAGTGGAAAATATCTGGAAAGAAAGGGCTCAAAGCAGCAAGTCTAATAAAGAGCCCCTTCTCGAACAAGGGAGATAGTGTGTCATGTATCACCAGCTTTCATGGTTCCATGTTTTTGCTGCAACTATAAATGTAGAGTAAACATATACCAAGGCTAGTAGCTGAATTCTGGGCATACCACTTTCATGTCAGTTGGTGTTTATACTTTACAATAAATTAGTATCGGGTACAGCCTACAGGGAGTCAGGGACCAACTTGTTTGTTGTGAATTACTGAATTATATATTTTATTAATGGAATTTTCTATGTAAATCAATATTAAATTGAAGATCTTCCAAAATAACCGTTATTCGGACATCTTTACCTTTGGCCATGAACCCCATTTTGATTTTAGATTTTAGATTTTAGATTTTTGATTTACTCAACTCTTCTATTTTTGATTCGAAATTCTAGAAACAAAACATATATGCCTATGTTCTCCGTTTCTTTTCTCGGATAGGTGTTAAATTTGGTATCGAAAATGAAACATAGGGTTGTAAAATAAATATAACTAATACTATTAATATTATAACGAGAGAAAGAAAACTGTTTAGAAGAGAAATAAAAGTAATAATCAAGTTTTATTACTTCAGTGTATCTCATAGATGTGTGGAATAATCTTTTTATAGCCAAACTCATGGACAACGTGTGTGTATACATAGCCGTATATTGGGACAAGTTCCCTAAGCTGTTATGAGATACAACATTTTCATTAGGTTTTGATTAATTTATTTTTTTAAATTAAATTAGAGTTAGAAAGTTATTAATTAATATAGTAATCTTCACTTAGGTTATTCGAAGTGACAGTCAACGAGTGAAAGTCAAACTTGGTCAAACTTTTTTATAAACGAAACAAAATGATTTTCTCTCGACAGATAATTAGATAAGATTTATCAAAATAATGATAAAATCAAATCTAATGTATATATGATATATTTTGAGGCAAAGACTGAAGACAAACAAATATTATATTTTTGACACTGCTTTTACGAGACAAAAAATGTTTTATTAAATCAAAAGAGTGTATGCTTTAAAGTTTTCCAAGGGAATATAGTTTTAATATATTTTATAAATTTATTTGTTCAACTTATCTTCAACAAAGACCTACCTAGATATAAAATGCAGATTTTATTCCGGAAGTCCCTAACTCTCTTACGTATTAGGATAAAATGTATTTTAATTCAAGCATAAATATTCCTTGGATTTCATGGTCTTTATTAATTTAGGAATATTATGTTTGAATATATTTCAAGTCAAAACTTTAGTCCAAACCTCAACAAGTTTCGACAAATGACTATCGAATATTGTTTCAGGCTATAGTGACAACGGAACAGTCCATTTCTCAAAATAATAGCTATACATTTCCAATTGACTTGAAATTTGGGGAATATCACTAGAATATTGCAAAACAATTTTAGGATATTTTTCATGATTTTTGGGTGACTTTTATTTTTGGCATGTACTTTCAATACGTAATTAATTGTTCAGTCAATTAAAATCCAATGAAGGTCAACTCCAAATTGAGTAGGATTTTGACCATGACATACTTGGAATATTTCCAAATGGTTCCCAAATTTTTATAATTTTGAGAGCATGTTTCAAAAAATGTCATATTCGTTATTGTACGGCTTCATTAGACATTTATTAGCTTTATTAATTAAATGAATGAGGCTAGCACTTTTTTCCATGCATCCACGTGAGTTAGTACAGCTGAGGAGACAATAATTTTAAATTTTATACCTTTCCCTTATTTTAAGGAACTCTTGTCCCCTTTTACCCCGCCTAAAACCCTAATCTTTCTCTTTAAATAACCCCCACCCCCACTCATTTCCTCAAGCCATTTGAGCCAATTAAATGCTGCAAATTTCTCTCCCAAGAAGCTGTCAAGTCCAGAAACTTTTCATCTCTTACAGTTCTTGAGTTATAAGTATATTTCTTCCATAGATCTAACCCATATCAATCTTATAAACACATTTACATGCTCATATAACACACACACACCATACAATTATCTTTTGGCTACCCATATACCTTATCTTTGCAGCCCCTAGACTTGTCTTGTTGCTCCCAAACTTATACCCAAATTTGATATTCCGCCCATTTTCTGACAACTTTTTCCAGCGATAATTTTTTGTGTGTTTTAGGTTTCAAACTAACTTTTTCTCTTGATTTCTTTCTAAATCTCAAGGGTTTTAAGTTGATTAGTTATATTATATATATAATAGAAGCTTGGTTCATGTTTAGTAGTGTATACACATTTCTTTCTTGATTTTTAAGTGTATACACGAACTCTTGTTGCCGATCCTAACTCGTATCCCTTGATTTCGTAAGAAATATTGTTGTCTCTCACTATAGAGCACATGGATCATAAGTTAGTTATTTCTTGTCTATTATATATATATATATATATATATATATATATATATATATATATATATATATATATATATATAATATTCGGCCCTAACATATACTTGTAGTGCTTTCTTGATTCGGTTTTTAACAAGTATATATATTTGGCCTTGTTCATCGATTTATATATACACGAGCTTTATTCGTCTCTTCTTCTTCTCGTATATATAAAGAGTTGTTGGGTCCCAGAATTATCGAAGAAGAGAGATTGAATACGATACTCACAATAATTTAAAATTCTTTTCAGAATTTACGGAATTAAATTATTGTTTTTGCTGAGGGTTCGAGTCCTTGTAGTGTTTGAGAGACTGACTTACTAGCTTTTTATTTTTACGATAAAACATTTAAGATTTAGAAAATTAGCAAGTAAGTAAACAAGATTCAAGTTAAATACATATATTAAACTTGAAAGGGTTTTACAATATTCGGTAGAATATTCCTTAATTCCTAGAACAAATTTGACATGAATTGTTCTACTTAAGGAATTAAATTCAAATCAACACAGAAAGTCTGTGAATATGACAATCAGACAAATTGCTGAATTTGAATGTTTTTCTACTTCTGAATTATGAAGCTCAAGCCTCATATTTATAGATGATGAAAAACTGATATGACTTTCTAGATCAGGATATTTTTCAGACTTTATTTAAGCTGTATGACATTTGAAAATCACTTGTATGATTTTTTAAAATGCTCGGTATGACTTTTTTTGGCTCGGTATGACCTTTTAAAAAGTCGGTATGTGTAACAGCCCGCCCTTTTCGGGTTATTAATCTTACAAAATCTAAAATAATTATATTTATTAATCCAAAAACTCTATTACAAAGCTAACTATTACAAAAGCGCAGCTAACAATGACGAATCAACAACCAATCTACTCCAAATCTAAGATTCTCGATATCCAATACACTTCATCTTCCTCTTACATCAAACCTGAAAATTGTAAGTAATGAGCTACACAGCCCAGCAAGTAACCAATCGATCTAACTAGTCGAGCCAAGTAACAAGTAATACATATAAAAAAATATAATTTTCGATACGATAACTATACACATAACTTTTCGATATACTTTCTTACTCTTATTCGATATGTAAGATAACCACACATAGAACAATAACTTGTTACCCATAATTTATACCACGACCACTACAACCCGGTGACCTCGATCCTAAATTTTCGCAAACCATGACATAAATCCGAGTTCTAAAATTACTGTTGACACACAACATATATGTATAATACATATCACTTCAAATATAATCACTTAGCCCAAATTTTTATAATCAAATATACACATAGTACACATAATTTTGAAAACACTAGAAAGAATGATCGGAAAACTTACATCAACCTCGCAAACCAAGAATTAACAACATCCTAGAACATATATTCAATCTTTAACACCCAATCAAAAATATCACATCTCAAACGTCGAACTTCTTCATAACTCCAATTCTGCCCAGATCTGTATTTTACCTTTTTGACCCTCTAAACGATGTTTTCTAGAAAACCTTAAAACATGAAAATCGTAGAGAACAAAAAGATCATTCCAAAAAGTCCAGAATCAATAAATTGCGACTTACGATGAATTTACTACGAATTTTACAAGATTACTAAGTTGCGTATGAGAAATCCTACGGATTTTAACAAGAAAGACGAACAAAAAGAATCAGATTTGTGTCAAGAGAGATTTATAACTGTTTAATCTTGGTAGATTGAAAAGAATACAAAAGAACGAGGAGATCTCAATCTATATATAGAGTTTTAAACTCTATAACAAAACCTACTACGATTCAAATTCGACCCATATTCAAAAATCCGTTATTATAATGCAATTCTAATTCCTAATTTCTATCCAATTTTAATCATTTTTCTATTATTATTAATCTATTTTATTATTCTAAAAACTATGGGATATTACATACTACCCTCCTTAAAAAGAATTTGGTCCTCAAATTCTCAGAAATCCTATTCTCCAAAAAGACCATAACACGTCTATCCAAAAAGTCACTTATAATCACCCAAACTATCCACAGGTCAAGGCCAAAGCCAGTCTACAGGAAAATAACCTAGAGCTTTGATACCAACTGTAACAGCCCGCCCTTTTCGGGCTATTAATCTTATAAAATCTAAAATAATTATATTTATTAAACCAAAAACTCTATTACAAAGCTAACTATTACAAAAGCGCAGCTAACAATGACGAATCAACAACAAATCTACTCCAAATCTAAGATTCTCGAAATACAATACACTTCATCTTCCTCTTACATCAAACCTAAAAATTGTAAGTAATGAGCTATACAACCCAACAAGTAACCAATCGATCTAACTAGTGGGGCCAAGTAACAAGTAATACATATAACAAAATATAATTTTCGATATGATAACTATACACATAACTTTTCGATACACTTTCTTACTCTTATTCGATACGATAAGATAACCACACATAGAACAATAACTTATTACCCATAATTTATACCACGACCACTACAACCTGGTGACCTCGGTCCTAAATTTTTGCAAACCATGGCATAAATCAGAGTTCCAAAATTACTGTTGACACACAACATATACGTATAATACATATCACTTCAAATATAATCACTTTGCCCAAATTTTTATAATCAAATATACACATAGTACACATAATTTTGAAAACACTAGAAAGAACGATCGGAAAACTTACCTCAACCTCGCAAACCAAGAATTAACAACATCCTAGAACATATATTCAATCTTTAACACCCAATCGAAAATATCACATCTCAAACGTCTCAAACGTTGAACTTCTCCATTACTCCAATTCTGCCCAGATCTGTATTTCATCTTTTTGACTCTCTAAACGATATTTTCTAGAAAAACTTAAAACACAAAATCGTAGAGAACGAAAAGATCTTTTCAAAAAGTCCAGAATCAACAAATTCCGACTTACGATGAATTTACTACGGATTTTACAAGATTGCTGAGTTGCGTATGAGAAATCCTACGAATTTTAATAAGAAAGACGAACAAAAAGAATCAGATTTGTGTCAAGAGAGATTTATAAATGTTTAGTCTTGGTAGATTGAAAAGAATACAAAAGAACGAGGAGATCTCAATCTATATATAGAGTTTTAAACTCTATAACAAAACCTACTACGATTCAAATTCGACCCATATTGGAAAACCCGTTATTCTAATGCAATTCTAATTTCTAATTTTTATCCAATTTTAATTATTTTTCTATTATTATTAATCTATTTTATTATTCTAAAAACTATGGGATATTAAAGTATGACTTTTCAATTTGTCTCGGTATGACTTTTTTCTTCACAGTTCGGTATGACTTTTCATTGAAGCTTGGTAAGACTTTCATTTAAAAAGTCGGTATGACTTTTTAAATAATTCGGTATGACCTTTTCTAAGCATCTCGGTATGACTTTTTTTAAGAACTCGGTATGACTTTTTTAATCAAGCTCTGTATGAATTTTCTGTTTCAATTCGTATGGCTTTTTTTAAACAGAATTTCGGTATGACTTTTAAATAAGTCTTTTAAACTTTATTAAAAGTCATACCAAGTCATATCTTTTATAATAAATTAATTCTACTTACTTTAATTAAATAATTTATAAATTAAATTAAATTCAGCTTGAATTAATTTAACTAAATAAATTAAATAATTAATTAAATATTGATAGTAGAATTAAAATACTATCTTGACTTGTATAACCTTTTTGTTAGCTCCGAAATCTTTTCGCATTTGCTCTGTCTTCTGTCTAACCATTTGAACTTTTTGATGACGAATCTTCACTAATATTGTTGACACCCTATGCACTGGTCTGGTTCACGGATGACTAACTACAAAGTTGATTCTCATTTCTGCTGTAGTGGTCTTTGTATCTTGTCTTGTCCTGTCTTAGCTTCTTTTTATTTTTCCTCTATAATTTTTTTCTAGAATCTTTCTGTAGTAGGCACTTAAAAACTTCTGTATCTTCTGAACTCCTTGAGCTACTACTCTTTTATTTTACACCAACGCTTAATCATATAAATGAACTTCTTTCAGTGTTGAGTAGCAGTCTTGTCAGAATTCTTCTGATATTCTGATTCTTCGTGTCTAGTTGATATTCTTCATCTTCATCTTGATTCCTTGTTCAATATTTATTATTTTCTTTACTTTCTTATCTGAGTTGAGTTGTCATCTACTTATTACAAATATGCCTAGTCATATGACTTTCAATCCCCCCTATTTGTTGTTAAACATTTAACAAACAAATTTCTAGAGGACTACTCAACTAATAAATAAGAAAATAGATATGTTATTCACTAGAACAATGTCGATATTTGTAGAAGGGGGGTTGAATACAAATAACTTCCCTTTTAAAAGTTTGAAAGTGTTGAAGAAATTGTTAAGGTATGAACAATTAAAACTTAGATAAATATTTGAACAAACACAAGATATTTAAAATTACTGATGGATTGATTTTTCCATCAGCTTGTATTTTTGCTTAAATGATCTAGGTTAAAGAAACCTAGCTGTGATTACAAAGTTAGAGTGTTGAACAACTGTTTTTACAAGTGCTATTCTTAAACAATTGTACTTGAAATATTTTCTAACTTGTCTGTCTCTAACAATGCTACCACACTTGTTTATATAACACAACTATATTTATAATTCCTAGAAAGAATATAAAACAATTAATATATTCTAGGATTGTCTTTTATCTATCTTTCTTTTTTTCCTTTTTTTATTTTGAGAAAGGTCTGCGGCTTTGGAAAAATAGCTTTACTCTGAGTCTTCACTGTTTTCCCAGTCGTACAAGTAGAACGGGGGGGGGGGGGGGTNGAGTCTGACTTAGACTCTGATTTCACATGTCTAGTCCCTGACTGATGTGTTTGAGTTCTTGATACGCCTTATTGCTTTTGTTGCACATCATCAAGACCCCTAGGACCACGAGAACTATCACCATCTCTCCTCCTTTTAACACCCCTTGATTTATCCTTGCATCCCTCATCCTTATGTCTCCTGGAGGACTCACCTTGCTTC
>QRFB01020009.1:1406-19111 GCA_008931105.1 Oenanthe javanica
TTCTGTTACGACTTCCATCCGGACTTCAAATTCATTTTTGTTAGACCAAAAATAATTATAAGTCCCATATTGTTTGCATATGCTACCGTAACACCGATACGCATATTTTCGAATATCCCGTATATTAAGAATACGGTCTCACACTTCAAGTACCTTATCAAGAAAATAAATCCATAAAATCATTTATTCATAAAATGAAAAATTTTATCCAAAAATCTTAATAATCCCAAGCGTCAAAAATACGGGTTATTACATGAACTGTGTTTCTGCTGGACTTTGTAGCGGCATGCTGTTTTGTCATAATAGCTTACTATTATCATAACAGCTTGCTGTTATGCTAATCCTGTAAAACATTGTTAGCACAAGTAATATGAAAGGCTATTTTAAAACAAATAGAACATGCTAAGCTGTAATAAGCTAGAAGTTTACTATTACTGTGTTATCATCAAAATCTAGGGTTTACAATCTCCCCTTTTTTGATGATTACACACCTGTTTTTCATGAGAATTTTTCTCCCCTTTAATCTGTTATCTATCCTGCAAGTAAAATTAATAATTAACAGATAACACACAACTTGACAGATAAATTCAAATGCCATACTTGGCAACTATCAAAAGCAATATTCAGACATCATCACATAATATCCAGATAAGCAAAATAACTTAGGTTACCTACCCTAAGCCATAACTAACAAACATAATCCAGAAACATAAATAATAAAAAAATTTCAAATAAAACCTCCCAGCACAGTCCTAATACTCCTGAAAACTTTTCCCCATTAATCATTCAAAATAGGAGTCCATGATGTTGTCCTGGTCAGCACCATGTGCAGCTGAAGTAGCATCCTTAGCAACCAGATCATTAACTTCCTTGACAGCATTCTTGAAAATGAAGTCTATGAGCAGCTCTTCAACTCAATAGAATCACTCTGAAGCACTTCAATCTTCCCCTGCATCACATCCAGAAGTTCTATCTTCTGCTGCATCTTGTCCATCCCAAGCTTGATCTCAGCATAAGCATTCTTGAGCTTCAACAAGATATCTACATAGTGATCAACACCATAAACTGACTCAGGTTCATTGGATGAAGACATAGAAGGTTGCAGAGCAAGAACAACTAGTTGATGTATCTTCTCTAGAATCCCAGCTCTAGTAACCCTCAAGCTTGACTGAGTAAGACTAACAACATCAATGAACTCAGTAACAGTTACTTTATCCCTGTCATCAAGCTTCACCCCAGAGTACTAAAAGATTTTGTTAACAAAAGACCATATGAGAACCCTGTCTTTTTCTGTTTCACACAAGCCATCATGTTTCGAAAAATCAAACCAGACAAATCAAATTTCCTACCCTTCATAAGAAAAGTCACAATAATTAAGTCCTGATAAGTCATGGTTGACCTATTTCCTTGCCTAGGACAAATGTTGGACCTACATATCTTAAACAATAAATTTGCTTTGGGTCCATAACAATAGTAATTGGCAAAACATGCTCTTCAAAACCTACATCACTTCTCACAGTACATTGTTGCTCAGACTCACAATACTCATCATAAGCAGTACAAATACCCTTTTTAGTGAATGGTATAAGCAAATCATCAGATAATCCCTTAAATTTCATCATACCATTAAGAACACTTGAATTAAGACAAATCTTCTATCCTCTTACTTCACTAACATAATCATCATCATTATCAATCACCAAATTTGCATAAAATTCATGGACTAAAGTAGGGTAGCATGCACAGGTAAAATGATAATAGGAAGCATGCTTAAATCATCAAATAAATCAAAGATGCCACAATGCTTAAATTCATCACCAAGAATGGTCTTACAAAAGATGATGTTATNCAAAGATGATGTTATAATGACCTAAGTTGAACTATTGAAACCTCTTTTCCAATGCCTTTGATGAAAACTTGATTGCAAGCCTAGGTCGTTTCGAAACCGGAATACCCAAGTCACCACATCACTATTCTCGACATCCGTGTCAGCCGCCATGGATTCTTCTTCTTCAGTATGAACCTCAACAACATCAAGTTCCTCAAATAGCATCCTTGCTCTTTTCTTAGATGCAATACCATGTGTTCGAACTATTCTTATATTGGCCATTTTACAAAGTTTGATCACAACTATGGTTCTGACGAGAGAGAGAGTAGTCTTTTTGAATATACCCCAAATAGAGCTTTTGATCGGTTTAGAGAGTGGGGAAAACCAAAAGACTGAGTGATATACTTCTACCAAACCTCTTTTAAATTATAAGAGAGGAGTATTTTTTAGTGTATTTAAAAATCTAAATAAAGTACACGCACCCCGAATAAAACTCATATTGATAAAAATAAAAGTCTAGTAAAATGTATCATATATCAGATATGTTTATCATATAAAAAAATTTATCACATAAGATAAGTACACACATATATAGCAAATAATTTAAAATTCAAAAAAACACATAAAATCACGTAACATTTATTTGATATGCAATTACCTATGCGAAGTTAAATAAATTTACACAGATAACAAAGAGACTTATTTACTTTACGCATGTTATAACGTTAATATAAAATAGCTTGCTGAAAGTTTAGAAAAAACCTGGCAGTAAGTTGTTTGTCATACATACCTTGCCGTTATACAGTGCACATGCTCAATTCTCTTCGAATGATTGTGAACCGTTCTTCAGCTAGAGGGTTTGTGAATATATCAGGTAATTGATACTCAGTAGGAACATAGACCAGATTAATCTTGCCTTTGGCCACATTGTCCCTTAAGAAATGATGCCTCACATCTATATGTTTTGTTTGAGAATGTAGTATCGAATTTTCTGAAATATTTATCATGCTTGTGTTGTAACAATAAATTGGTGTTTTCATACATTTGACTCCAAAATCCTTGAGTGTTTGGATCATCCACAAGATTTGAGAGCAACTACCAGCAACTAAGTACTCCCCTTCTGTTACAATGTCACATAATTTTTCTTTTTACTTTACCAACACACTAAGCTTTGACCAAGAAAAGCACTCACTCCATTAGTACTTTTTCTATCCGTTTATGACCCTGCATAGTCTGCATCACTATACCCCACAAGATCAAATGTATTTGTGATAGGAAAGAATAAGCCAAGATTTATAAAACCACTTAAATACTTAAAAATTCTTTTAATATCATTCAAATGAGATTCCTTGGGGTTAACTTGAAATCTAGCACAAACACATACACTATACATGATATCAGGTCCAGAGGTTGTTAAATATAACAAGGATCCAATCATACCTCTGTATTTAGTGATATTCATACTTTTATCTATTTCGTCAGAAAATAGCTTGTTGTTTTGATTCATTAGTGTAGTTCAGCTTGACACTTTCAAAACCAAATCTTTTCAGAAGCTCTTTCACATACTTTGATTGATGCACATATATTCCATCTTTAGTTTTCCTGTTTGAAGACCCAAAAAGTAATTGAGTTCACCCATCATGCTCATGTCAAACTCACTGTGCATACACTTAGAAAACCACTCACAAAGTTCATCATTATAAGATCTAAAGATAATATCATCAGCATATATTTGAACTACTAAGATATCACCATTAAGAGATTTTATAAATAGAGTAGGATCAATTTTATCTCATACAAAACCATTCTTAATTAAGAACTTACTGAGTCTTTTATACCATGATATTGGGGATTGCTTTATTTCATAAAGAGCCTTCTTTAGTTTGTACTCATAGTCTAGAAACTGCTCATGATCAAAGCCAGGTGGTTGTTTGACATAAACTTCCTCTTCCAGCAGGCCGTTTAGGAATGCACTTTTGACATTCATCTGAAACAGCTTGATCATTTTGTAGCAAGCATAAGCTTGTAGCATTCTGATTGATTCCAGACGAGAAACATGAGAATAAGTCTAATCAAAGTCGATTCCCTCTTTCTAGTTGTACCCTTAAGCTACTAATCTTGCTTTGTTGCGAGTTACAGTTCCTTCTTCATCAAGCTTATTTTTAAAGACCCATTTAGTTCCAATGATAGAGGCATTCTTTGCAGGTTTGATTAGCTCCCAAACATCACATCTCTTGAATTGGTTGAGTTCTTCTTGCATGGCCACAACATAATTTTCATCTTCTAGAGCATCATGAACATTCTTTGGTTCTTATTGAGCTAGAAAATCAGCAAAGGCACGTAAATTTGTTTTTCCTTATCTAGTCTTGATTCCATCAATTAGATCTCCAATGTCAAGTTCTGGCGGATGATACTTGACAGTTCTAGTTGACTTTGGCAGATTATGGTGAGTTATTTCCTCATGGTCAACTCAAACGGCTATTGAAGCCCTTAAATTGGAGTTTGTGTCCCTCTTAGTGACAATCTTGACAACTGATCAATAGCAGGCATCATCATCATCTTCCTTTGGCAGATCATTGTTAGGTTCTTTAAAGACAATGTCAACAGACTCTTCAACTATATGTTTCTTTAAATTATAAATATGATAAGCACGACTAGTTAAAGAATACCCAATAAAAATAGCTTTATAAGATTTGGCATCAAATTTACTATCCATTTCGATCTTCTTCAATGCAAAGTACTTAGAGCCAAAAACTTTGAAGTATCCAATTTGTGGCTTTTTGTTCCTCAGTAGTTCGTATGGAGTCTTTTCCAAAATAGGCCTTATGATCACTCTGTTCAGAACAGAGCAGACTGTATTGATAGCTTCTTCCCAGAAACTCTTTGGCAACTTAATTTCTTGTAACAAAGTCCTAGCAGTTTCTTCTAGTGACCTGTTCTTGCATTCCACAACTCTATTCTGCTGAGGTGTCCTTGTAGCTGAGAATTCATGTGAAATTCCGCTTTCTTCACAATAAGTAATGAAGTCTTTTTGGAATTCTCTACCTCTATCACTTCGAATACCTATAAGTCTTGTTTTAAGCTTGTTCTCAAGCAACTTGATTAGTTTCTCAAACTTAACAAAAGCACAATCTTTAGATTTAAGAAATAAGACCCAAGTAAACCTAGAAAAATCATCTACAATGACAAATCCATACTATTTACCTCCCAAGCTTTTATATCCCTTAGGACCAAATAGGTCTAGATGCAAGAGTTCTAGAGGTTTTGAAGTAGATACCACCTTTTTAGCTTTGTGAGTGCTTCTGATTTGTTTGCCTAGTTGAAATGCCATGCAAACTTCAGTTTTAGTATACTTTAACTTTGACAATCCTCTCACAAGCTTTTTTCTAGGCAATCTGTTCAGCAAAACCATGTATGCATGACCCAAGCTTCTATGCCATATAGATAGATCACTGTCTATGGCTGCTAAACAGCGGGCTGTTTTCTGCAATTCAAAGTCTAATATATATATATATATATATATATATATATATATATATATATTGCCTTCCCTTCTAGAAACTAGAAGAACTTTATTAGTACCAACAATAATAATACATTTATCTTTATGAAAATCAACTTTATGTCCATCATCATACAATTGACTTATACTAAGCAAGTTATATTTCAAACCTTTAACATACTGGACATTATTGATAGAAGTAGTATCATTACCAACTTTGCCTTTACCAAGGATATGAAGAGATTTGCTATCTCCAATAGTTACTCCTCCGCCCTTCNCATGCCATGCAAACTTCAGTTTTAGTATACTTTAACTTTGACAATCCTCTCATAAGCTTTTTTCTAGATAATCTGTTCAGCAAAACCATGTATGCATGACCCAAGCTCCTATGCCATATGGATAGATCACTGTCTATGGCTGCTAAACAGCAGGCTGTTTTCTGCAATTCAAAGTCTAATATATATATATATATATATATATATTGCCTTCCCTTCTAGAAACTAGAAGAACTTTATTAGTACCAACAATAATAATACATTTATCTTTATGAAAATCAACTTTATGTCCATCATCATACAATTGACTTATACTAAGCAAGTTATATTTCAAACCTTTTACATACTGGACATTATTGATAGAAGTAGTATCATTACCAACTTTGCCTTTACCAAGGATATGAAGAGATTTGCTATCTCTAATAGTTACTCCTCCGCCCTTCATTAGTTTGAGATTGATAAACTGAGATTTGTCTCCACACATATGCCTAGTGCATCCGCTATCAATAATCCATTATTTTGACTTGATCTTTGCGGTAAGACACATCTACAAAATAGATAAAAATAAAACTCAACATTTTGTTAACCAAATAGGTTTGGGTCCAGGTTGGTTAGTAGTAAAGTGCATAATAAGAATTTAATTCAGATTTCTTTATCCACTGTTGGATAAGTTTTGAACCCAAATTTCCTGTTTTCTGCATTTTGCTAGTTACGTTCTGGCGAGTTGTTTTGTTGTTCAGGTAAACTGTTTTGTTTACAGCTGCATTCTGGTAAGATTTTTTGGAATTCTGAAACTTGCAGTTCTGAGATAGATGATCTTTTCCTCCACATCTACTGCATTTATTCCAGGGCATAACATATTTGTATGGATTTCCTTTCCTTCCTTCATATTTTAGAGCCTTACTCTTGTTGTTGAAGTTGAGACCAACTCCTTCTCTTTGTAATGGAACATTGATACTTTTCATCATAAACTTGAGACCATCTTCTCCCTGAATAAATGTACCCATTCCTTTTCAGAGCTTTACTACTTTTGATTTCAGAGACTTGATCTTTTCAGCTTGCTGAAATGTAGAAATAGTAGGTTGTGAAGTACTGTTAGCAGGGTGAGATGTACTGGCAGCAGGCTGAGATATAGTAGCATCAGACTGAGATTTTTCTACTTCATTAAATCTTCTTAGCTTAAATGTTTCCAAGCAAGTATCTCTGTCATCAATCTCTGGCTTTAACTCTAAAACTTCTTTTCCAAGAGCTTGACTTCTTTTGAGTAATATTTTGTTGAAAGATTCAAGGTGATCTACTTTGGATTTCAGCTCCTTGATTTCAGCTTCATCTTTATCCTTCTCTAGTTCCTTATCTTCAATCAGTGTTTCCACTTTAGCCATTAATAAATGAACCATCTATTTTAGATAGGCATTCTTTTTTGACAGCTTGCTGTTTTCTGTCTTGACTGAGTTATACTCCTTAATTGGAATATTATTTGGTTGCTGCATGGTTAGCTGTTCCAAAACAATATTATCAGAAGATATATAAAATTTAAATGAGTTTACCTCACTTGTATCATCCTCTGAATCACTTTCCACGGTCCATCTTCAGGATAGCCTAGCACAGAATCATCATCTTTCAATCCAACCAATGTGATATTGACCATCTCATCACTAGTATCATCACTAGATTCAGAGTTATCATTATCATCATCGCTCCAGGTCAGTAAGTCTTTAGATTTCTTCTTTCTATCTTTAAAAATGGCAGGCTGTTTTTCTTTGAATTTATAACAATCTTTCTTGTAGTGACCAGGCTTGCCACATTCAAAGCAGGTCTGTTCCCCTTTAGATTCTTTTGAGAACTTTTTGCCCCCTAGAAAACCCTTTCTTCTCCATCTTGTATCTATTCCTCTTTTTAATCATCTTCTTGATTTTTTGAGACAGTAGAGCGAGCTCTTCATCTGATTCTAGCTTGTTGTTACCAGCATGTAGTGCTAGATTATTCATTTTAGGATTAAGATCAGAATAACCCTGAGCTTTACTATCATTTATCGTTGATTCAAATTGCTCCAATTCTACAAATATATTAAGAAAGTCCATGGTGTCAATGTTTGGTGACGATTCCAAAGCAGTGACCTTTGGTTCATAAACCCATGAACTGCACTAATGATTTTCATGTTAATTTCTTCTTTATGAATAGATTTTCCAAGCTGAGATAGGCTGTTCATGGTGATTTGAAATCTAGCTTGAGCTTCTCTAATTGTTTCACCATCCTTGAGCTTGAAATTGCCATAGTCATTCATGAGTTTCCTAAGCCTGACCTTCTTCAAAGCTTTAGAGCCTTCATAACAATGCTCCAAGGTATCCCAGATTTCTTTAGTAGATTTGCATGACGAGACCTTGTCGTTTTCTGATATGGTAAGACTAGTAATAATAGTGTTATTAGCTCTATTGTTGTAGTTCAGTTTCAGCAACTCATCAGGAGTAAGTTCATCAATGTCATTTTCTTCTTTACCATCAGCTTTCATGAACATGAATGGACCATTTTCCGTAACTCTCCATTCCATAGGCTCCCTTTCCAAATGAGATCTCATGTGGCCTTTCCACCAACTGTAGGTGCCAGAACCAAATAACAATGGTGACCTGGAAGAAGAGTTCATTTTTAGCTACGGATCAGCCATCTGATCAATACTTTCCTGTTACAGAAGATATTAGTATTTCCAAAGCACTGATACCAAATTTAAATGCACCTACAGGGGGGGAAGGTATTATAGGGCTGGCTAGGTCCAATTTTAATGTTACCAACTGTAATAGCTGACTGTTATTGAAAGCAGTTTGTTGTGCCTGAAAAATGGCTTACTGTTTAAAACCTATCGGAGTGATATAGTAAACTATTATGTATGCAATGCAATAAAACAGTAAATAACAGTATGTAAAGGAGACACAAGATGTTTAGCTAGGTTCGACCCCTAGTTCTAATGGTCTACGTCCTGGTCCCTTACCAAGTTGGTAAGAGAATATATTATTAATCAATTATCAAAAAATTACAGAATAATAATATATCTCCCTTTTTCCATGTCACTAGAAATGGCCTGCTATAATCACTAGCAGCTTGAGTATACCAGCTTCTTGTTCCTCCTGTTCTCTGGCGGCAAGCTGTTTACAGAACCTGCAGAATTCTCTTGAGTCCCACTCCTTGCATTCTTAAACCTTGTTGCATCTTAGAACATACGAAACAATAGCTATCTAACTCCCCCTAAACCTATACAAGGTCCCGACCACTTTCTGGCTACACCAAGTTACACTTTGAACAATACTATCAAATGAATAAAGTGATTACAACTCAAAAGTATATAGTCTTTATATAGCACGAATAAAATATATAGAATGCTCAGATAATATAGAGATAATATGTAAAAACTTTTCAAGTTCGCAAGTAGAGTTGTAGTATTATTGGTAGTACATAGTGATATGGGCAGAAAAAAGCCTAAGGAAATAATAAATACAACATTTATTACTTCATTTATTTAACCTGGTTTGGTCCAATGACTTGGGCCCCTTGAAACAGGCAAGAAATAAAAAATCTTGGATCAACTAGATTTGTAGATCCAGCCCAAAAGCTCTGTTGGAGCCTTAGGCCCATCAAACTTATGTTATTAATTAATTTCATAATTAATTAATTAAAGGCTCAATTAAAGGCCTGAAGGGTCCTATGAGGCCCCTCGTCTATGGAAGAATCCTATGAGGCCCCCTCATCTAAAGAAGATTCTAGAGATCTTATCACAAAGATAGAACTCACCTGCAAGAGTCTAACGAGGACTCTCATTCTTACAAGGTTTCAACAACCATATCACTGGGATACTTGGTCACCAAATCTCCTAACTTTAATCTGATTTATAGACCTATGCGCGCCTATATAAAAGACCTAACCCCTCAACATTAGAACTAAGTTTTTTGGCTTGATTCTTAACCACTCTTGAGATACGTAGGCAACTTACGAGGACCTGGTCTAGTCAGAAACGTAAGTGTAGCCACTAAAACTCGAAAGCTCTCACCACTCATTAATTACGTATTTGCATCTGATTTTAATCCGTAACATTTGGTGCCGTCTGTGGGAAGAGAATAACAACCATGATGAGAACACAAAAGTACCGCCAGCACCCTCGAATGAGAAGTCCCAAACTCCACTGTTGACACCAGAAATGCTCCTCCTACCGCCTCTCAACAACGGTGGTGCCCAACCCACGTTAGGGCTTCCACCAAATTATGAGCCCCCATATGAGCAAGGACTGTTGACCCAATACGGCTCACGTAGTAGAAACCGACATTTCTCAGGCCCCTACTCCACTGATGGTGAATCATCGGACGAGGACGTTAACCCTAGGAGGAGGCAACCTAGCAAGGAGCCCCTTGGAGGGAGCAGTACCCAGCCTTGAGGGTGTTAAAGTACTGACTCCGTATCCCTTCAGGAGAGGATATGAGCTCATGTAGCTGAAGCCCAACGAATGAGGAAGGACTTGGATAGGGCATTAATAGGGCGTCCGCGCCCGAGAGTCGAAGAGGCTTGAGGATCAGCAAAGAATACATCTGTAATAGACCTTGATGAGCCTCCAACAAGAAGACATGTCTGGTCAATTCATGCTAGGGCTGATCCCAATGACATGTTACCGCTTGAAGATCCTGATGATCCAGTACCTCCCTTTACGGATGAGATTATGAATGAAAAAATCTCAAGAAAGTGGAAGATGCCCAAAATCAAGACCTATTATGGAACTGGAAACCCCTCAAACCATGTTCTTACTTTCACTAATGCACTTCTATTATAGCCGGTGAATGACGCCATCAAGTTTAGGGCATTCTTTCAAACTCTAAGTGGTATGGCTCAGAGATGGTTTAGCCGTCTAACCCCTAACTCTGTTAGGTCGTTTAAAGATCTGAGCATGGTCGTCATTGGTCAATTCATCAGCAGCAAAACTCTTGAAAAGAGCTCAGCTTCATTAATGAATATGCATCAGGGAAAGAATGAGTCCCTGAGGGATTATATGAATAGATTCACCAAAGAAGCCTTGAAAGTCCCTGATCTAGATTAGAAGATAACTATGATAGCCCTACATAAAGGGACCTCAAACGAGAATTTTAGGGGGTCTTTAGCCAAGAGGGCTCTAGAAAGTATAAATGAGGTCCAGAAGAAAGCATGAAAGTATATTAAAGTTGAAGAGAGAATGAGGAAAGCCCAGGGGTTTCAAACCTCTAATACCTACTCTAAGAAACGAGCAACTGATACCGAGTATACGGTCAATACCAAATATGCGAAGAGTGATAATGCTGATGACTGCAAGAAGAAGGGTGGATCAAAGTTCACTGAGTATGCAAGGTTAAATACAACTTGGAGTCAAATATTGATGGATATTGAGAAGCAAAAGGACCTTCGATGGCCAAAGCCACTAAGGACTAATTCTGAGAAAAAGAATAAGAATGTTTACTGCCAGTTTCACAGAGATGTGTGGCATGATACTGATGATTGCCGTCAGTTAAAGATGAAATTGAGTTTTTGATCACAAGAGAAAAGTTTAACAAATACACCAAGGATGGTGATAGAAATAATAGAGGTTACATTGACAAGCGAAGAGATTCTGACCCTAAAGAAAGGAGTAACCATCCCCGTGGGCCTATGATCAATGTAATTTTAGGTGGGCTAACTGCTGCAGGTAACTCCCAAAATTCTAGAAAGGATTATGCCCGAGAGGTGATGAGCATCGTTGGAGAAGCTCCTAAGAGAGCAAGGATTGAGGTCTCTTTGGACTTCGATGATTCTGACTTGGAAGGGGTGAAGTTCCCCCATGATGACCCCCTGGTGATCACCCATATTATAGGGAATTCACCTGTAAAAAGAGTCTTGGTAGACAACGAGTTGTTAGTGGACATCTTGTTTTATGATACTTTTACGAAAATGGGTTACAATGATTCATAACTGACTCCTTCCAACATGCCCATCTATGGTTTCAATGGAGTGGAATCCCAGATTGAGGGAATAATACAGTTACCTATGACTATGGGTAAGAACCCTCGACATTCAACAAAAATGCTAAAATTTTTAGTTATCAAGGCCAATACCACCTGCAATGCAATCCTTGGAAGGACTGGGCTGCATGCCTTCAAGGCGATAGCTTCTACATATCATCTAAAGCTCAAGTTCCCGACTAGAAATGGGGTAGGAGAAGAGAAAGGAGATCAAAAAATGGCCAAAAGCTGTTATGTGGCTGCTCTAAAACCCGAAGGCACCGAGTGGGGGCAGGTTCTGCCCATTGAAGACATGGATGTCCTAGACCAGGAGGAAAGAAGGGGGAAACCTGCAGAAGACCTAGATCCCATCCCCCTATATCCTTCAGATCCTAAGAAAGTGACATATATAAGGGCCGCACTCCCCAAGGACCTGAAACAACTAGTTTAGTTATTATAAAACAACAGTGATATATTTGCTTGAATCGCCGCTGACATGCCAGGGATAGACCTGAAACTCATTACACATCAACTGAATGTAGATCCTAAGCAGACATCCATCAAGCAAAAGAAGAGAAATTTTTCTCCTGAAAGGCAAGAGTTCATTAAGCAAGAGGTAGAGAAACTATTGGAAGCAGGATTTATTGAAGAAATCTAATTTTCTGAGTGGCTAACAAACTCTATATGATGATGTGTGTGGACTTAACAGACCTGAATGATGCTTGTCCAAAGAACTCTTTCCCCTTGCCAAGTATAGACACACTGATTGATGCCATAGCTGGGTGCAAGAGATGCTTAGTTTCATGGATGGCTTCAGTGCCTACAACCAAATCATAATGCACCCCAGTGACATCCCTAAGGTATCATTCATAACTAACTTTGGTATTTTCCGTTATCTCATTATGGATTTTGTATTAAAGAATGCAGGAGCAACGCACCAAAAGCTTGTGAATAAAATTTTCAAGCACCTCATCGGTAAAATCATGGAGGTCTATGTTGATGACATGTTTGTGAAATGCCTAGACAAGGACGATCACCCTAAGCACCTTAGGGAGGCATTTGAAGTACTAAGAACCCATAAAATAATGTTGAATCCAGCCAAGTGTGTCTTTGAAGTCTGTTTCAGAAAGTTTCTAGGCCTGATGGTCTCAAAGAGAGGCATTGTGGCCAATTCTGATAAAATTCAAGCTATCTTAGATATGGAGCCCCTAAAAAGTATTAAGGATATCCAGAAGCTCACCGGAAGGGTAGCAGCCTTAGGGAGTTTCATATCCAAGTCCAGAGAAAAATGTTTACCATTCTTCAAGGCCATTAAGAAGGTCAAAGATTTTGTGTGGAGTGAAGAAAACCTAGCGGCCTTTGAAGAATTGAAGAAGTATATGGCTGAGACACCATTGCTCACCAAAGCAAGCCCTAGATAGGTGTTGTTCCTATACTTAGTTGTTTTCAGCTCAACTTTGAGTGCTTTTCTTGTGAGGGAAGATGCCAAGGTTTAAAAATCCATCTACTATGTCTGCAAGATTCTGCATGGGGCAGATTTGAATTACTCAAAGGTTGATAAGTTTACCTTAGCATTGATAATGTCTTCAAGAAAGCTACGTCCCTACTTTTAGGTACATGTAATTGAAGTCTTGACAGACCAACCCTTGAGGAACATACTGCACAGCCCCAAGGCCAGTGGAAGGCTAATTAAATGGGCGATTGAACTTGGAGAATTTGAGTTCCGCTACAAGCTTAGGACAACCATTAAGGCCTAAGCTCTAGCTGACTTCGTGGTTGAGTGTACCATTCCCAACCAAGAAGTCGGGGGCAGGAAAAGAATGAGAATGAGAATGAGGAAGTAGTCAAGGAATATTGAGGGCTCTTTTTTGACGAAGCTTCAAAAATAAAAACTAGTGAAACTGGTTTAGTCATACAAAGCCCTGATGGCTTCATTGTGAAATATGCAATCAAGTTGGATTTCCCAACTACGAACATGAGGCCGAGTATGAAGCTTTGATAGCTTGACTTGGTTTAGCCAGAACCCTGAGTGTAAAGAATATGAAGGTCTATGGAGACTCAAGGCTTATAATTTCCCAAGTGAATGGGGAGTTTGAGGCTCGTGATGAGACAATGATAAAATACTCAGGATTTTTAAGGCTCTAGTAACAAAATTCGAACAATGTCACTTTGAGTACATCCCGAGAGAAGAGCATGTAAACCCTATCTGAGTTTGCGTTATCCGAGATTGAGAAATATTCTAGTAGTGTTTACTTCCAAGTCGTGAAGAACCCGAGTATTTATGCTAAGTTGGTAGCCCCGATTGGTCTAGGAACATGTTGGATGAATCCCATCAAACTTTACCTGGAAATGGGAACGACACCTACTAACCCCTTTGAGGCATGAAAATTGTCAGTGAGGGCCCTAAAATATGCTCTTATTGAAGGGATACTTTACAAGAAATCGCACGTGATACCATACTTGAAGTGTCTGAGGTCCAATGAGGCTGAAGCTGCCCTAAGAAAAGTTCATAAGGGTGTGTGTTGCCAACACCTAGGAAGTAGGGCTTTTCTCATAAAATAGTGAGGCTGAGATTCTATTGGCCTGAGATGATTAAAGATGTTAAAGCTTATGTTAAGAAGTGTGATCGTTGCCAAAGGTTTGTACCCATTATTAGGTAGCCCCCTGAAATGTTGACATCTATTAACTCACCAATCCCTTTTTCTATACGGGGTATGGATATTTTTGGCCCGTTTCATATGGCCAGTGCACAAATGAAGTTCTTCATTGTTGCAATTGACTACTTCACTTAGTGGATAGGAGCCAAGCCTTTGGCCAAGATTGATACAAAGAATGTGACACAATTCTTCTGAGAGAATGTCATACGCAGGTATGGGTTACCAAAGATCCTAGTAACGGACAACGGGACTCAGTTCAACAACAAAGACTTTACCAAGTATTGTGGAACGTGTGACATTGAGCTGCGCTTCACTTCGATAGCTCATCCTCAATCAAATGGACAAACAGAGGTTGCCAATAGAATTATCCTGGACGGACTCAAAAAGAGAGTTGAGCGCTCTCAAGGTACTTGGGTTGATGAATTACTTCAAATCCTGCGGGCATATAGAACTACTTGTAAAATCTTGACAGGTGCAACCCCATTTCAACTAGCCTATGGGGCAGAAGCTGTGGTGCCTGTTGAGATCATTCATGCCTCACCAAAGACACATGAATTTGAACCTGAAGCAAATGAGGAAGGTATGAAGCTTGTCCTGGATTTAATTGATCAAGTGTGTGATGAAGCTAATGCTCGAATAGTTGAGAGCGAGAAGAAAGCTTCATTTTACTATAATCTTAGAGTCAGAGAAAGGTTCTTCCGTGAGGGAGACTTGGTCCTACAAAAGATTGAGGCCTCTGGAGCTGGTCCCAAGGGCAGAATAGCCCCAAATTGGGAAGAACCTTATCAAGTCAAGGAAGTCACTAGGCAAGGGCATACAAACTCCAAACCTTGGAAGGAATTGAAATCCCAAGAAGCTGGAATACTGCTAACTTGAGGATTTATCATGTTTGACTGAAGGCCTTGATGCCTATGTATTTTAAGTATTTACCTATCGATTTGTAAGCCTTGGAGGCTAGACATATTTAAGTTTGAGAACTTGATTCTTCCTATTATATAAAATGATTGTTTCCCATTATCTTAGTTTTGATGATATTATTAAATTTTGAAAAACCTTTACAAGTCATGTGGACGTTTATTGTTTATGTTCGAATTAAACACGAAAAACAAATAAAACCAAGATAGAGAAAAAACAACGCGAAGTGTATAAATATAAAGACTCGAAGGCCAAGAGTTTATAAAAAGCCTTGAAAGGCTGAGATAAATAAGTATAAAACTACAAAGGTAT
The DNA here is from genome assembly GCA_008931105.1 of Oenanthe javanica. Classification (NCBI taxonomy): domain Eukaryota; kingdom Viridiplantae; phylum Streptophyta; class Magnoliopsida; order Apiales; family Apiaceae; genus Oenanthe; species Oenanthe javanica. The sequence goes on from QRFB01020009.1 coordinate 16,877, forward strand.
AAATCCTAAACTACTCGGCACCCTCAATATCTTCGGCCTCCTCACTCCTCGAAGATTCACCCGAATCACTAGATTCCTCCTCATCTGATGAGCTAGAAGCATAAGAACTCTTCACCGCTGACTTCTGAGGAGTTGCCTCAGGATTAACCTTCATAGGCTCGACTCGGCGAGGAAAAGGTGAAAGAGCACTAGACTTTCTCTTTTTGATGTCGGGGCTACTCTCCCCGTCAGTGTCCCCCTCTTGTGCATTAATCAAGTGCCACAAAGCGTCGGCTGACTGAGGACTTTTGAAGTCCACCTTCGGGTCAAACAACCCAGGGTGTTTTGCTAGCAATGCATTCAGAGCTTCATTCCACCCAATTATATAGTGGGCGGGATAGATCATATCATCGTACTCCTTGATCAAATCCTGATATTCCTCTGAGCCCAGGTAGGTGTCGATAATAGCATTCTTGTCAGCCTGGAGTTCCATCACCTCTGCCTGAGCCTACCTCAGGAGCTCTGCCTATTTGGCCATCTTCTCTTCTAGACTCTTCAGCTTGACTTCAGCAACTATCAAGTCCTTTTTGTACTTCCCAACCCGCGTCTTCCACACATCGGCCTGATGGAGGGAAACCTAGAAATATGTGTTAGCCTAGAAAGCCAATAAGCCAGAGTGAGTTGAGAGACTAATCACGAATAAGAAAAGAAATTCTAAAGTGTTAAGTGCATTAAAATTGAAACAATCAAGTGAGAAAACTCACTGAAGCCAAAGCCTGCGCACCTAAAGCCTTGGTGCTTTTTTCATCGCACCCCACAACAATTTCCTTGTAGTCACAAGGAGTAATGGAGTGAAGGGATCAATCCTTGGCGTGGTCCGTAGATCCCACCACCGTGTCAGTTTTCCGAAATCCCCAGCTAGGCTTGTAAGCCAAGGACCTTGGAACCTTGACATGATCGCTACCCTCTCCTCCAATTGCCCCACTGTGAGGCTACAAGAATGCAGACAACTCCATCGCCTATTGCGGATCATGCTTCAGCTTAAGCCACTTCATACGGCCAGTTTTCTCCACAAGTGGGACTGTCCACCCGTTGTTCTGCTTTTGCAGCTGAAAATAAGACACGAAAATATTAGCAAATGACTAATATTAAAGGCAAAACAAGGGATAAGTTAAATAAAATACCTTTTCTAGAAGCCCTCAAAATGCCAACAGTCTTTAGCCGATACTCTTCAAGGAGAACCCAAGAAGCTTCCTTGGTCTCACCCTAAGTAATCTCAACATAGGCAACTTCTTCCGCCTCCATGAGCACTATGGCTTTTACACTCCCGTCGGCCACCTTCGTAAAGGTGAACCTAAAAAGGGTACCCCAGTTGCCCCTTTCCCACTTAATTTGGACAAAATTTTCTTTCCAATTGGGATTGTTGTCAGGAATGGAAGAATTATCAAAGAAATGGGGCATGTTGGGCCTATGACCTATGTGAACCCAACCAGTGACAGACTAAAGGAATTTTTGAATTAAAAATTTTTCCTAAATAAAGGGACAATCATTTTTATTTTCTTTTCATGGCAAAGAACCATAAAGCAATGAATGATCCTCCACCCATTTGGGGCAATTTGGCAGGGGTGGATTTCCACATCTGCTAATAAAGTAGAAATGAAAGTATGCAAAGAAAACCTAATACCTGCTAAAAGGGCATCTATGTAGACAAACAAATGGTCAGGTTTCCAGTTACATGTTCTGTCACCAGGCCCAACCATAGAAATAGAAAAGCGAGGAGGAAAATTGAAAAGTTTGTTATACTGTTCTATTAGGTTAAGCTTGAAAAATTTGTTACTATGACTATCTGAATAAAGATGAGATTGGCTAGGGTGTTCAGCCCCCGTTGGTTGATCATATCAATCAAAGACATGTATGTAGAGTAAATGGGAATACAACGAAGGGGTTTACCTTTTTTGGCCAACCCCGCAGTCATGACAGCTAATCTCGAGGCCTGCTTGTTAGCCATTTGCCTTGGTCGAATTGCTTAAATTGCTAGAGAAACTTGAGAGCTAGATTTCTGANTTTTTGGCCAACCCCGCAGTCATGACAGCTAATCTCGAGGCCTGCTTGTTAGCCATTTGCCTTGGTCGAATTGCTTAAATTGCTAGAGAAACTTGAGAGCTAGATTTCTGAAAAGCTAGAGAGCTCAAAACTAAAAAGAAATTTGAGAAGAAAAATGAGAAGTGTGAATAGTGAGTGTCCTCACATCACTCA
>QRFB01020010.1:5933-18014 GCA_008931105.1 Oenanthe javanica
TCCCAGCTTTTTCCCTTCGCTAGATAAGACTTTCCTTGATATTTTTTCATAAGTGCATCATACTTTTCTTTGAACTCTTCATAAGACTCCTTCTTTTTCCTTTGTTTCAGCTTCTTGCATTCAGTTGCAAAGAGACCAAGCTCATTACCGTTGAAGCAACGAAAGGTACTCCTATCAACTAGGCCAGTCTTGTAGCCTCTTTCGATACAGCTGATGAAGACCCTCCTTTTTGGTAACTTCCAAAATTAGGTTTGACTTTATAGGAGGAGTTCCTTCGGAATCTCATGTTGCCAAACTTCCTGGCAACCATAGCTCGAGATTCATCTTCCAGCTGATCCAGTTCTTCCAATGAGTAGAACTCACCATTTTCCTGGTTATCTGAAGTATGTCCAAATTCTGGAACCACATACTTCATTGAACTGTTTGAAGGTACAACAACCTTCACTTCCTTCTTTTCTGGTGCTTCCACTAACAGTGCTTTAGACGAATTAACAACCTTACTTCTTCCATACGTTTCTCTGGTCTAGATCTGTTCTAATTCATAAGTCTTTAGCACTCCAAGAGTTTGTCTAGTGTAAGTTCTTTCATGTTCCTAGACTCCCAGATGGTCGTGATCCTGTGTTCGAGATGCTCTGGCAAGGTTAGTAAAAACTTCATGTTCACTTCCTCGTTCTTGTAATATTTACCATTGAGATTCAGTTCATTCATCAATTTGTTTAGCCTCTGAAACACATCAGAGACACTCTCACCAGGGTTGGATCTAAACTGCTCATAGTGGGAGGTCAGGATCTCGAGTTTGTTTTCCTTGACTTCTTCAGTCCCCTCATTTATAATTTCTATTATATCCCAGATTTGTTTGGCATTTTTACAATTCATAACGTGATTATACATAATGTAATCTAGGGATTCTATCAGTATGAGTTTGAGACTATTATCCAGGGCTACATTTTCCCTTTCATCCTCTGTGTAATCAGCCTGATCTTTAGGGAATTGACTATGAGGAATTACAACCCATCTACCTCATGCTCGAGTATAACTATAATCAAGTGCTCAATAACTTTTGCCAAAATCTTTGCATACTTTGTATTGGCATTCCCGAGAAATAATAGCATCTTATGCTTCCAAAAGTTGTAGTGATCTTTGTCAAATGGTGGGATTTTAATGCTAGTTACTTTTTATGTACTCATCTTTAATAAGATTAAAAATTAAGTGTTTCAAAAAATAATTTTTGACTTCAAATAATTTCTGATCAAAAATTTTTTTGGGTAAAATTATTTCGAATTAAAAATATTTTTAGATATCCGTATGAGTTGTGGAATATTTTTTTTGGATCTGATATTATAAATATCAACCAGCTCTAATACCAATTATTGGTCCTTAATATTGTAGAAGGGGTGTTGAATACAATATCTGATTTTAATCACATAATTATGGATTTAAAAATATTACTTTAAATTCTCAGGAAATATTATTTTTAATGAAATATTGTTCAAATATTGATATGTCAAACAAATTTTTATTTTGGTTGTCATTTCTAAACTGGGATCCAGGCCTTTGAGCATTTGAATTCCTCTTGAATTTAGGCTTAGAGAATTTCCTTGACAAAAATGCAAGGTGCTCATCAATCTCATCTAGATCATCCTGAGAGCATGCTTCACTTTCTTTACATTTGCTCTTTCCTTTGGATGATTCTTGAACAGCATAACAAGCTATCATGATAGATCCATCTACACAACCACTTTCACTGTTTCCCTTTTTGTCTTCATTTCCCTTGACCATTAAAGTCACAGTCTTATCCGTTCTTTGACTCTTCTCAATTTCTTCATCATGTTGAATTTCCAACTCATATGTTTTGAGAATACCATAAAGTTTCTCAAGGATGTAGTCCTTGAAGTCATGAGATTGTCGAACAGAAATAGTCATAGGTTTCCATTCTTTTGGAAGAGACCTAAGAAATTTTAGATTTGTGTCGTCAGTTGCATATACCCCGCCATACAACTTTCATCCATTTAGTAACCTTTGGAATGTGCTATAGGTTTCATTGATGGTTTCTCCACTCTTGAAATGAAAAGATTCATACTTTTGAATCAAGAGTTATATCTTGTTCTTCCTGACTTGCTCAGTTCCTTCACAAAGAGTCTGAAGAGTATCCCATACCTCTTTGGATGAAGTACTTATCACATTGTCAAACATATCTTTATCTAGACCATTAAACAGAATATTCATGGCCTTTTTGTCTTTGTGCACTTCTTTTTCATCCTCTTCTGTAATATCAATGATGATTTTTGGAACATGTTTGTCAAATGCGGGAGTCCCATTAGGATTAACACCTGTGACCAGCTTCACGGGAACATGAGGACCTTTTCCTATGCAGTTAACATAGGAAGGGTCAAGAGAAAGTAGATGCAGGTGCATTTTAACATTCCATGCAAAGTACTCATCTTTTTCCAACACTAGAATCTTTACACCTGTATCATTTTGGCCCATACTTGATGTACTTGGATCTTAACTTCCTGTGTGTGAAACTTTCTCTGATACCAATTATATTTCCCTTTAGTACAGTAAGTTTGTAGAAGAAGGGTTAAATACAAACTTAAGAATTTTGTCAAATTCTTGCGGATATAAGTTTGTTTAATTATAATGTTTGATAGCTTGAAGAAATGGTTAAAAAATAGACTTGGAAGAATTAACAATAAAAAACTTGAAAACAAATCTTTTGAAATTACTAGTGGATTGATTTTTCCACTAGTGTATATTTTTGCTTTCAAATTATCCTTGGTCTAAAACCCAAGCTGCATACAAATAAAAACTACTGAGCTAAGACAAAGAACTACATATCATTCTTTTTCTCTAATGTGCTCTCTTGCTCTTGTTTTTCTTACTTGCTACAAAAATGAACTGCTAAACTATATATAGCAACTCAACTCTATTTCTATTTCCTATCGACTAATAAAATGCATAAAGTACATTCTACAATGTTTACATGGAAATAGAATGTAGCTACTTTCACAGTATTCATAGAACTTTGTCTTATTCTGGACAAGTCTTTGTCTTGATCTTCTCCTTGAAGACTGTGTTCGTTTGAAAGTCCTCACAGTCCTGACAGAACTGTCTTCCATTGATTTAGACTCATGCAAAGATCCCTTTCATTTACCTTTAACTATTTTGGGAAACTTTGATCAACTGATAGATGCTGTGAAGTTTATCAGTTGAGTCTTCTTTGCTTATTTATCGATGAATAAGTTATCCATTGATCAATTGGTATATCAATGGATAATTGGGCATCCATCAATTCCCTTATCCATTGATTGTCTTTTATCCGTTGATTTCCTTGATGCTTTTATCCGTTGATGAAGATCCATTGATTTGACTTTTGTTGTCCATTTATCAATAGATTAATCACCCATATCCATTGACTCGTTTATCCATTGATCACTTCATTTGATAGAATTCTGACTTAAAATATTTACACTTTGCCAGCCATTCTTTACATCCATTGATGTGCTATCAATCGAAGTCAATAAACATCAGTTGATTAAATCATCACATTCATTGACATATTACAATAAATAAAATGAATTCTAAATCACTGTTACACTCTATTTTATCAGTTGATTAATAACAACTTCAACTGATAAATAGTTTCCTGGTCAATGAATATTTATATATCACATATCCATTGATTAGTTACAAATTTAATATCAAACTTACAATTCTAGGCAATTTGTTATCATCATACAACATGATTCCTAACAGCTATTCTTGTTCCAGTTTTTTATTATTGCTACAATGAACTACTAAACTATATATAGCAGCTCATTTCTACTTCTATTTTCTATCAACTGATAAAATGCATAAAATACATTTTACAATGTTTATATTAAAATAGAATGTAGCTACTTTCACAGTCTTCATAGGCCTTTGCTTTATTCTGGACAAGTCTTTGTCTTGATCTTCTCCTTAAAAACTGTGGTCCCTTGAAAGTCTTCACAGTCCTGACATAACTGTCTTACATTGATTTAGATTCCTACAAAGATCCATTTCATTTGCCTTTAACTATTTTGGGAAACTTTGATCAACTGATAATGTTGGTGAGATTATGAAGCCGTATGAATAGTAATCGTGATAACTCAACACTAGAATAGGACAGGTAAATAATACTACATCTACACGGAAATAAAGANCCCAGTTAGATATTAGGACTCCGTTCTTTATTGAAAAATGATCACGGCTCCTAGATATCACTCCCTACGGACTCAGTTTTTCCTTGTACTAATTTAGATATATTTGTATAGTAACTGAGCCTTATATTTTTTTGTTAATAGGAAAGAACTAATTTGTTCTTTGGAAACCAATTATATTTTTAACTGGGTGTTGCACCCCTCTAGATTTATATACGAAAAATATATTCCCCGAAACTTGTCTCATTTAATTATTTGCTAATTTTCTAGAACTTTAATGTTTATTCAAAAATACAAAAAATTAGTAAGCAGCTATCCTAAACACTACAAATAGCCAAACCCACTCTCAAAGAAATAATTTATTTATCCGCAAATTCTGAAAAGAATTTAAATTATTGTGGGTATCATATTCAACCCCTCCTTCTACGATACTTAGGGACCTCACAATTGGTATCAAAGCTTGCTGATTGATATACAAGTCAAGATCCGTAACCCAGTGAAGCTCAACAAACCCAAATTGCTTACTCAAAAGGAGGCCTTGTTAAATAAGTTTAATTATAAACTTTTAATAAGTTTATTTTATAAACTTTTATAAAATTTATTTTATAAACTTTTATTAGTTTATATTATAAATTTTAATTAGTTTATTTTATAAACTTATTATTAAATTTATTTTATAAAAAATTTTATATAAAATTTTATTAGTTTATATTATAAATTTTAATTAGTTTATTTTTTAAATTTTAAATTAACTTTTTTAATAAACTTTTAATTAGTTTATTTTATAAAGTTGATAAAGTCTTTTTTAATTATTTAACAAAGCAAAATTAGTCCATTTTAGATTGAGTTCGGCACCGAAAATCTTGGCCAACAAATTTGAATTCTCCTGACTACTTGTGAATTCAGCCGAATAGTGCTTGTTGGGCATGTACACCTATTTCAATGTAGCAGCGTCACGAAATTCTGGTTGAACCATCACTTGGTTTATTTTGTTTTTGTTGCGCCTGTACAAGGAGAATTAGTGTACAGGCGCCATCAAAATACTTGGCGCCACCAACCTCAAAATACAATTTGGTACCCCTGAATTTTGTACCCTTTAATTTTAAATTTTTATTTTAGATTTATTTATTTTTTCAGAAAATTTAAATTTCTTGAAAACTAAATTTTTTTTTAAATATTAATTTATGATATTTTAATTTTTAAGAAAATTCAAAACTCTTAAAAATTAATTTGTTGTAGATTTTTATTTTTGATTAATTTATTTTCCAAGAAAATTAAAAATTCTGTAAATTTATATTTTTCATAAATATTAATTTGAGGGTGCTCAAGAGTTTGTAGTTGAAGATTTTGTCGGGTATTGAAGACAACTAAAATTGACTAAATATTATCCAATGAAGTTAATTCTGTAACAGGTTGAAGAAATAGTGGTATTAATTTTCTCAGAGGTTTACTCCATAGGATCCCACTAATATTTTGGAAGCTGCATAAAGATAAATTAATTTGGGTACAGTTTTTGGTTGATTTGAGTTGTATTTTTGGATGAAAAATCTTAGGGGTTAAAGTAGTTAAGGAGAACAGACTGGACTACCCGGCATCTCAGTACAAGCATTAAAGATTATTCTACAGGGAGATTACAGGAAGTTCGTGCTGACACTGAAGATCATATGAAACACAGGATTACAGCCAACAGAGATTTAAAGATACAACCACATTATCTGTAGAAGAACTGTATGTGTTGAAGACCTATGAACTAGAATAAGAGCTGAAGAAGATAATATTTGGTAAAGCAGGTTGTTAGCATATCCACTGTATTTGTGACAAAAGAACCAAATTTGATTGAAGTCAAGGTTGAGAACCTCTGAACAGAAACGAAATGATCCTAGAAGCTGAATTCAAGATGTAGTAGCTTGAGGTAGTGGTCAATATGTTGTATGTGAGTTTGACACTTTGTTGGAATATCTTGAGAACTGGACTGCAAGTCAAGCCTACAGGGCAACAGGAAGTTCAGTGACATCAGATTCAGAGGGAATCCCAATTATAAATCTAATGTCCTTACCCATAGATTCCATAAAGGATATTTTCAAGATCAGTTTAAGAGGCGGTTGCAAGACAGAGATGGTTTATATTTGAAAGACAAGATCAAGGGTTTTGCTACACAGTTTGAAGAAGCTTGAAAAAGTAAATGATGACAAACAATGTGTTAGGATGTAGCAGGAATCTCAAACATTAGTGAGGATGCAGCAAGTGAAAGCATTTGTTGATGAAGTTAAATGCAAGGTTGATTCTATCAGTGATAGTGATGAACCAAATGGATATCTAACATCAGTGACCAATACTGGAGATGTATCACTAAGCACTTCACATGTACACATTCTAACTAGTATACGTTTATCTAATTAAGAACTGTATGATTATTAGGTATTGAAATGCATTATATTCATGTCATCATGTTAGCATCTTAGGACTTAAATGTTTAATTGATTGCTAAGAATAAGATTGCATGCTAGGATTCATGAGTTTAAATAAGTACATTTCATACTTGATTTTATATGCAGTAAAATGAATATCTAGAATTAGATAAGGTGTTCTAGACGGTTAGGTGTATCCCTAAACATTTGNCATTTGCTGGAACTTGATTTAAATCTTCTATGATTTAATACCTCTGTTAATGTTGTGAAAATTGCTAAATAGACAAACAGGTCATAGATCAGATATTTTATATTTGTTCTTATTGTGATAAATGACTTGTTAAGTGTAAGTGGGATTTGATATTGCTCATAATGTCTTATTCAAATATACTGCATATTCTTGAAATTGTTTAAGTGCTCATTTTCACATAATTTGCTCGCACTCACATTGTTGCACTTAAATGTCATATCATATCATGTATTGCTTGTTAAGGAGGATAAGTTGATTAAAACATGGTAGAATTTATCTAAGTAGTCAGTAAGACTTGTTGATTCAAAACTTAATCTATAACTGACTTAGGTAATTAGAGATAACTAAAATATTAGACAATGACAGAAATGGATTAGACAGAATTGTTAGTTCTTCTATCCATGTGCTTTTAGAAAATTATTGAATATCTGCAAATCTGCTTTATATTTGTTACACTTATGTAGAATGATTAAAGTAGATAGTAGTGAATTTTCTAATATGCATAACATGCCTGAATTGCATAATTCTTATTTATAATGCGTTGAAGCTGAATGTTTACCATGTGTTCTTATTTGCATGCTTATTCAGTTAAATTTGAAATTACATATCTTAGGACTTGCATAATCTTAGACAAAGCATGTATAAGAATCACAATAGGGTAAAGACTGCTAGTCCACCTCAAGTTAGGTTGGAATCACTAGTCTCATAGCCTTAAGAGTACTTTGTCAAGGCTGCTGTAAATGAGAAGTGATTAGTCAAAGATAAGTTTGTGCATGTTAAGATTGAAGCTGTTGTTACCACTATTTAAAGCAATATTTCTAACCCATCTAGATTCAATTAAAGTTGAGTACCAAGAATCTTAATCATTTGTGATTGCAGAGTAAGTAACAAAAGATAAAAGTTATGTGACTTCGTGACATTTATTGTTCGAGGCATATGATTAAGATTAAAGCTCTGACATCACAGTTGGTTGAGAAAGTCTACCCAACGGTAACCTTTGGATATGAAAGCAAATGATGTACAAAGGATTTGGCTCTAATGATTTTTGTAATTGTCATCAGTGGAAACATCTTTCTTGTCAATGGACTTAAGCACTATCTACAAGGCACTACATAATTCTTTGTCAAGGGTTTTCTGAAAAAGCATTGAAAAGGAAAAGTGTTTGATTTCAAGCAAGAAAGATGGAAACTTACTCATTTGAGAGTGAGGAAATTTGTTCATAGCAGACATGAAATTTGTATGCAAAGGTGAAGTGAACTTTTCAGTAAAGCTTCATCAGTAAAGAGTTAGTTATGGCATAAGAAGCTCTCACACTTGGTCAATAAGACAATGAATTCTCCTATAAAGTTGAAATTGGTGAGAAAACTGCTTTTAATGGAATTCTATCCAAAAGGACATTCTGAAGTATGTCATATAGGGAAGTCAATGAAAACATCACACTGAAGCAAATTATGTCATGGAAGAAATATGCTTAGTGGTGGATGTTGACGACCCTAGTTACAATTTGGTGTTGTTCGTGCATTCAACAGATAATACATCACAGATGGTGATTGATCACATCAGGAAGATCAATTTGGAAGCATAGTAAGTTGTTAGAACATTGAAGTCAGATAATGGAACTGAATTTCACGAATGAAGTTCTAAATTAAGTCTGCACTTATAAAGGTACTTTGAAGCTAAAACAATTAACACAGCATGCTGCTTTAATCAATAAAGATTGAGAAAAGACATCATATGAGTTAATGGCCAACCAGAAGCAAATACTGAAGCTCTTTCGTGTGTTTGAAAGTATGATATTTATTGAAGATTTAGATGAGCATCTTGCCAAGATCCCAAGCATTCAAATTAAATAATATTCTGAATCTTTGAAGTTTGACATCCTGTTANCTGAGCATCTTGGCAAGTTTGAAGTTAAGGCTCATGGAACAATTTTCCTCGGCTACTCATTGAAGTTAAAAGCTTTCAGGGCATATATGATGTAAAATCAAAATGTGATTGAAAGTCTAAATGTATCGGCCGACTATACCAAGATCCCAAGCATTCAAATGAAATACTATTCTGAATCTTTGAAGTTTGACATCCTGTTAGAGTCAAATTCAGATATTGATGTTGAAATTGAGGTTGCGGAAGGAAACAATGATAATGATGATGATTCAGATCCTAATAGTGGAAATGGTAGTGAAACTACACAACTTATGAACTTTAACAGAATCCACTGAAAAATGTGAAGGATCTTCAACACATCCTAGAAACAACTTATGGGGAGCAAATAAAACAAGGATCTACTAGTCGTACTCAACACAATGAAGATCAAAGGAATACATCAAGAACATATCTTCCAAGACAAAAGGTTTGAAGTCAAAGTCATTCCTAGAGTCTAGTTCTTAGTAAACCAGATTATTGAGTAAAGGCTAGAAGTGCTAATCAAAATGAACATATATTTTTTCGGGATCTAACATCTGGAATCCCAAAGAATGATGAAGATGTACTGATTGATCCAGATTGGGTGATTGCAATGCAAGATGATCTCAATCAGCTCAAAGGCAGAAACTACTGAAGCTAGAACCCAGACCACAAGACGAAGCTGAAATTGGTATAGTAAAGGTTTTCAGAGACTGGATAATTATTGGCATTGTTATGAGGGACAAAGCCAAACTAGTTGCTATAGGTTACTATCAAGTAGAAGGTATCAATGATGATGGAAACAAAATCTTCGGGACTTTCAAGATCTAACAGCAAGCAACAGAGACGAGACTTAATCCTTTTAGGGCCTAAGAAGATGAGGACCTAACAATAGGATATTCCTATTACCTGTTAAGCATTCAAGCATGAATATCTATCAGATTAAAGTGAACAAGTGCACTCCTGAATGGTGAGTTAAAAGTTGATGTTAATGTACAACATTTCCTAGACTTTGAAGTTGCAGATAAATTGGAATTTGTATATCATTCTCTTCACAAGCTCTCTATGAATGGAGTTAGGGATTCAAGCAAGTCGTCTAGGACAAAGTATGACATTCTAACTTCTTATTACTTGAAAATGATTTTTGTAAGATTGTTATACATATATATCTCTCTCTAGAATACAAGACACACACAATGTAATATATGTGCTAGTATACCATGATTATATTATATGTGGGTCTACTAATAAAACTTATGCAAGAGATATTTTGCTAAGTAAATGCAGAGTAGGTACAAGATGAGCATGTTGGAAGAGTTGCAATTCTTTTTGGATTACAATTAATTTAAAAGAATGATGGCAATTAAATTAAGTCAAGGATCTTTTGAAGATGCGTAATTTAAAAGATCATTGACCTGCCAAGACTTCTTGTCAACAGACCACTAAGCTTGATCATGGCAAATCATGTATATGAACTGAAATGACAAGCTATAGAGGTATGATCAGCTCATTACTTATTCAAGTTCATAAAGACCATATATTTTATTTTCTATATGCCTATGTACAAGTTTCCAAGTGGATACTAGAGAATCTTATCTTATAGCTAAGTCATGAATTGTTAGATACCTTAGAGGATCACCAATTCTTAGAATCAGGTACCCTGAAGATAATAGGTTTAACCTAATTGGCTATATAGATATAGATGATACAGGTTGTAAGAAAGATAGGGAAGTAATTCCTAGAAGCTGTCAATTTTATGGAAGAAGTTGATTTCTTGCTGAAATGAGAAGAAGCACTCAATATATAGTTGCANAATTCCTAGAAGCTTTCAATTTTATGGAAGAAGTTGATTTCTTGCTGAAATGAGAAGAAGCACTCAATATATAGTTGCAGCAAAGGTGAAAATTTAAAACAACTAGTGAATGTGATGCTATGATCTCCTAGACAAGGAAATTTCTTCAACTCCAACAACTTTGTTGATCTCTCCACACCACTTAAGGAACAAGCTCATGGACACCAGGTATCATTTCTTTCGAGATTGTCCTTAGTAGAATAACTTTTAGATATTTGTTAAACAACTTGATGAATTCATTTTGTCTAAGTTGATTAGTGAACTTCAGATATTATTAATGTGCATATTTGTTGGAAATCTTATCCGCAATGAATTCTCAAATGAGTTCACAAGTAATAAATTTTCAATATTTAAAGGACTTATGATTTACTTTGAAATCCAGTACCTCGTGTTTTTTGCTATTAGTTTAATTGTCATGCTTACAATGTTATATGCATATGTGGTAGTTAAATGATTTAGCATAAGTTAGCATCATAATTATTTGTATGTTAAATATTTAATGAATATTAGTCAATGATATCTTGCTTAATTGCTCTGATATTTTTAAATATTTTATTACAAATAATTGTAATACTTTTGATATTAGTGACAATATTTAGAATTTATGTTCTAAGTAAACAATGCATATTTTTAAAATCACTAATATTAAAAGTTGAAGTATTTTATAAGTTAAGTGTANATTTTCAAAACTTACAGTGCAAAACTTTAATAGAAATTAGTCATTTTATCGAGATATAATTTGGTAAGAGAGTTGAAATTCTTCTTTGGTGTAAATTCCCGTATTTTATTATGGGAAGTTTGCCTTATAAGAAATTCATAAGGGTTAAAAACTTTCTTCTCTGATACACTTTCCTGCGTTTTATTATGGGATATGTATCTTAAAGAAAATTTCGTATCATGCTCTTAATTGATAAATCTTTAGATCCGACAAAACTCTTTTACTAAAAGCGCTTTAATGCAATCGTTTACCATTCTTTCTTATATTTTTCCTTCTATTCGAGATAAAAAATATGTTTTGGAATGTTAAAGTGATTATCTCTTTATCTTAATTGTCTATGTCCGTTTAGCCCTCAACGGCTTTAGAAGGTGGCCAAGACGTTGAAAACCCATCAATCTCTTATGAAAGTAATAGTACTAAACAATAATTCATCCACTTCCATATATTAACCCCTGGAGATATAAGGAACACATATAAGTTAGAGGTTGATAAGGGAGAAACTGCATTGGATGCAGCAAATAAGGATGAAGTCGAAAGTGCACCCACAACTCTACCTCTAGAGAAGAAAAGTAGTATATAACTGAGGTAACTGTAAGCTCATCTGTATCTTCTCAAAAGGATGCAGAGCTGAAAAGGCAATTAAACTGTCTCTGGAATCATTCTCTCAACAGGGTGAGTCCATTGAAATTCGCTCGTCAGCCAGAGCATCTTGTAATGAGTCAAGCACACCACTGGCACTCACGCTGATGGTAAGCCTAAACAGATAAATT